>JAGGCT020001294.1:12500-150000 GCA_017654935.2 Phymorhynchus buccinoides
CCGCCCCCTCCACGAGTCTTTCCCTGTGGGGATACTGTTTTTTTAAAAATAGAAATAGTTCCTCCACCTTCCGGAAGTTCTGTGCTTGTAACTTCCTCTAATCTGTCACTCTCTTTGACTCTGCCTTTTCCTTCTGCTTTCTGTCATCTACTATCTTTCTGACTTATTGGCCCATTCTTCTACCTTTAAAAAAAAAAAAATCTTCCAAATAATGTTCTCCTTTGAGCACCTCTGAAATCAGAATGTGTCAGTTGTACGCAGCGGGGAGACCAGTGAAAACTGAAAACCGGACACATAGTCATACGTACATTACCTAGTATGGCTTGTTTATGCAGAAGAAGAAGAAGAAGGAAAATGAGCCTTGACTGACTTAAAGAAGATATCCCAAATTTATAAGCAAATAATCCTGTAAATACAGACTCATTTGTTTACTCACAGAGAGGCAAAAGTGATTCTCATAGACCACTTTCACCACCCTATCCCCGATTTGCTGACATTCGAGTTCCTACAAAGGCTGACATGTGGAGCCCTTTTTGTCTCTAAGTTTTCTACTTTATTTATGATAATATAAATCTATGAATACAGCCACAATGTTTACTCACAGAGAGGCAAAAGTGATTCTCATATACCACTTTCACCACCCTATCCCCAATTTGCTAACATTCATGTGGAGCCCTTTTTGTCTCTAAGTTTTCTACTTTATTTATGATAATATAAATCTATGAATACAGCCACACTTTTCACTCACAGATGGGCGATAGCGATTCTCATAGACCACTTTCACCCAATCGCTGGGCTTGCTGACATCTGAGTTGCCAGACATTTTGAGCCTGTTTTGTCTATAAGTTATTTCACTTTACGAGAATATAAATCTATGAACACAGCAACACTGTTTACTCACAGAGGGGTGAAAGCAATTAAGTCCTTGGATTTGCTGACGTCGGAGTTGCCATAAAGGCTGACATTTTGAACCTGTTTTGTCTCTTAAGTTATTTCACTTTACGAGAATATAAATCTATGAACACAGCCGCACTGTTTACTCACAGAGGGGTGAAAGCGATTATGATAGTCCACTTTCACCCTGTCCTCAGGTTTGCTGATGTCAGAGTTGCAATAAAGGCCGACATTTTGAACCTGTTTTGTCTCTTAAAGGCGGACCCTGACGGATGAGTTTTTGCAAGAAACACGTTGAGATCACCAGAAAGACAGCCTTTTCAAGGATCAGAACACTCACTTTGCTCTGGTTTCCTGGAAATTAAACCGTCAAAACGGCGATTCCTCCTTGGTGGAGATGCCAGAGAGAGTAGCCATTTTGGATCGGTGGATGGAGGTCACTCATTGCGGTTGAAGCGTTGTTGTTTTTTGTAGTGCAGTAAAATTGGAGCTATTTCCTTTGTTGTGAGTGAAACTCCTTTAGATAAACTGCAGAGTTGCATCTAGGATTTGAAATAAGTGGGGGCAGCCCCCCCTCACCTTGAAAAAAGGGGGGGATTCTGATACAGAAAGGGGGGGGGGGGACAGCAAAGAAAAAGGACAATAAAATGCAAACTTAGCTATGTGTACACACACACACATATTAAATTTAACTTATATTAAACTTTCTTTATTTAAAAAAAAAAAAAAATTCTATTCAATTCTCAGTGCGCTCTCCCAGTTCCGTCGAGTATATATCCTTCATAGGCTCCTTCGACGTATTGATACCAGAACCAGAACTTACCAGGATGAAAAGTAGTCTTACAGACATGTTCAACAATTTCACGTTTCTGCACAGCTTTCCCCAACAGGCCATTTTTTGACCCATTCTGCTTGAAATCCACTCGGTTTCCCACTTTTGTCAGTAGGCCTAGCGGCCTCACCTTCTGTGTCCGGTAAAATGTCTTTGTCACTGTCAGTATCGCCTCCACTTGCACCATCGGCACCAGTTTCGGCAGCAACCACATTCACTGCTTCACTAGGTCTAGTTTTTGCTGGACACGAAGCTGCTAGTGCTTGACTTTCTTCTTCTGTAGCACAGGTTTGGGCTGTCGAAGTGGGAGTGGAAATATGTGTTTTTTAAAAAGAAAAATCCAACACTGTCCACGCTTGCATTTGGTCGCCATTTTATTTGGCGACAGGAAGCCCACAAAGTTAAACGCGCATTCATTGGCCGATCACGTTTACAATTGACAGTACTGACCAATGAAATTGCTTTTTATTTGCGTTGTTGGGAGAAGTTGAGGCCCTGCTCAAGATGACTTTCTTGGCGGAAAAAACAATCGCGCATATCGCATGTTTGGAAGGCGGGCATGTTTTTTTTTTTCCGCGCGCGGTCCCGCATGGCTTTTTCAAATTTGCGGGATTTTTTTATAAAATGCGTGAATCGCACAATCGCGCGTCCTAGATGCAACTCTGAAACTGTATAAAATGTTTTTTATTTAAAGGCTTGTATTGCGAAAATTTTGTGCAAACCATTTGGCGGCCATTAGAAAAGATACGGCACATGCCTTCTCTTTGGGTGAAAGAATTTGACTTCCAGCACCTCCGCCAAGGATGAATTGCCGATTTGACAGTTTGATTTCAAGGAAACCAGAGCAAAGTGAGTGTATGCAATCTGTGTAAAGGGTGTTTTCCTGGTGACTCAACGTGTTTCTTACAAAAACCATTCCGTCAGTGTGCCCCTTTAAGTTATTTCACTTTACGAGAATATAAATCTATGAATACAGCCTGTTTACTGTCTACTCACAGAGGGGGGAATGCGATGAACAGAGACCACTTGCACCCAGTCCCCGGGTTTGCTGACGTCGGAGTTGCCGTAAAGGGCGACATAATATGCGGGGTCAGTCACACCCTCTGGGATGCTGTCAAACTCCATGGTGTTGATGATCTTCTGCTGCATCAGGGTGCAGTACTCGCTCAGGTTGGTGGCCGACACCCTGCCAGCACACACACACACACACACAGAAAGCCATTGTCAATTCATTCAAGTTGCAGCCATGTTTAACATGAGCGTTAAGACGCTGTATCACCAGTGGAGCGGCATATTTTCTGCTTCAGTAACCTTGACCTTTGACCAATGATCTTCATTTTCAAACTTGGCCTAGATATCCTAAGTACCAATGCACATACAAAATTTCAGCTCCCTAGGTCCCTCCGTTCAAACGTTATCGTGTTAGCATACATAATCAGCAAGGAACAGACAGACATCACTACCATTACCAGACTTCTTCTTCTTCTGCGTTCCCAGGCCATATGGCCATAATGGGTAAGGTATGCAGCTGTCCGTTTCTCAGTTTTCACTGGTCTCCTCGCTGCATACTGCCGACACATTCCAATTTTCGGAGAAATTACCAGCTTCGCTTGTCTGACTGAATCAGGTCTCATATACAGAATCAAATAAAAAGGCACCAAAAGATTCATAAGAGCATGCTCCTACATACAAAATAATGTTGACAGTTTTGAGCACTGTTTGTGACAAAATGACACCCCAAAAAGACACCCATAAAGGATCTGTTCCATATCTATATCATTTACAGTGAAACCTGTTTAGTACGAATTCCAGGGGAGAGGGCCAATTTACTCGTTGTAAGCATTGCTCGTTCAAACAATTTTATCAATTTTGGCAACCCTGACAAACCTATCAATCGCTCCTCACATCTACTGTGATGTGCGTGCTGGTAAAGTGTGAAAAAGACAGAAAAACGGAAACAACACACTTACCCAACAAAGCATGGTTGTAAGCCCAGTATCCAGTATCTATAGGGTTTTTAATGCCGATTACAAACACTTTAAAACAGTTTATTAACACACGATAACATCAAAAACATAAAATCCACACATGCGCTTTAAGAGAAAGTTAAAATTTCCCGGAAGTCACAAGATCAGTGCGCAAAGAGTGAGTCCAGTGTCGTCTGCTTGCGCTGCAGACACCCAAGTTGTTATATCGGCCAATCAGAATGCCGCTTACACACCGAGGGGTCAGTCAAGATGGCGATGCTGTTGTCAGTGTGTTCTTGTTCTAGCCAGGTAGTTGTGCAAGAAAGCTCGACTTTGGGATGGCGGTGTGGTTGTAAGTGCGTTCTCGTTCTAACCGTGTAGTTTTTGCATAAAAGCTTGACTTTGGGAGTCAATAAATTGTACGTTATATGCAAGTTGCTCGTTGTAGCGAGCTCGTTGTATGCAGAATTACTTAACAAGGAAAAAGAAGGCTTGTGGTTGGGAATTTTGAAACCACTCGTTAAACACGGGCTCTCGTTTAAACCGTACTCGTACTAAATGGGTTTCCCTGTACATGTTTTTTAATTTGTCACATTTACGCTCATATACATGCAACCATAAGAGCATGCATTGCATGTATTCAAGGGCTCATCAAACATTATACATTCACATGCTACCATAAATAATACATCGTAACTAAAAACTGCCTTTTCAAGAAAGCTAACACGATTATACTCTCTCTCTCTCTCTCTCTCTCTCTCTCTCTCTCTCTCTCTCTCTCTCTCTCACACACACACACCAGGGCTGCCTACCCCTGTTATAGTTTCCAGGGACAAACTACTGAAAAACTAGGGACAGAGACTTATTTCCAGGGACAAACATGGCGCTGTCATACATCAGGGTCAAAACAAATATATTTTATTTTCATGGTCTAGTAACATTTCTGAAGCTGAAGAATGTTTGCGTACCTGTAAATATCAGCCTCCAAGACAGCAAAATGATTTAACCCATTAATAGCCATGCACGCTCCACGCGTGCCTATGCACTCCCAAAGTTCCAGAAGCAGAGGAAGGGAAACAATAAATTATATTGGTCTGAATCTCTTAAAAAATGAGTTATCTACCTTATCCATCATGATTTTTACATCCGGTGTTTGATTTGAGCGCATGCCAACAAGTTTTGTTGTGTGAAGTGAAAAAAATGGCTTCAGGAACCGCTCCCAGATCGAGGTGAGTGTAATATTTTCTCTAACGCATTTATCACAAAACAAACTACACAGAGTTTTAGATAAACATGTTTACAATTATACGTGTTTCACCGTTTTTGCGAATTCTAAAAATCCTAGGTAACTTTTCTTTGCTGAAGTAAGCTACCCAACTGCGCGCTGTCAGCGTGCATGGCTATGAATGGCCCCAGTGATTTTACTGTATGACTGTTGCGGTGGGGAAGGAAAACATGCGAGAAGTCCAAAAAAATACCAGCTGCTCTGGTTTATACACATACTGGCTGGTTTGGGTTACCTGTTAACTCAAACAATCATGTGTCACCAGCAATTCACAGCATGTTTTACTTCATCATTTAGCGACCCATCTCTCTCTCTCTCTCTCTCTGTGATTTTATTGCATCACTATGAGAAAAACCCGTCCCCTCTCGTAGCCATGCACGCTTTAAGCGCACGCATGAAAAAACACAGAAAAAATTGGAATTTTTCTATTTCTCTACAATATTAGTTTGTTGGGTTGCTTTTGCAACAGAAATTCACAAAAAGTTTGTAGGATTTAGCACACAAAAATTCTTGGCTATTAATGGGTTAAAAAAATTAATCTCCTAGATCCTATAACAATTTGTGCAATTATGAAGACCACTGACTCGGGGCTAGTGAGTTTATGAGGCAGACACAGACACAGGGAGAAACGGACAGAATGAACCGATGGAGAACAAAATCTATCAAACTTCTCACCGCATTTTCACTTGAACACAAAACTTAACCCTGCCACCCCCCACATTTTCTCAACAAAATGACACTGATCTTAAACCCTTTCAACACTAGCCATTTATTCAGCTAAAACTTTCCATTAAACTTACCTGGGTACAGAAAAGATTTTGTCTGCCATATTTGGGATTCCTCTGTGTCATGCATAAAATAGGGCCTATCCTTACCTCCCAAGATTAAGAACATAAGGTCACTCATTAACAGATCCTCATTTGATGCCTTTTAGTGACATGGCTGTGAAATCATTGTGGTGCCAAGAGGCGATGAAAGGGTTAAATATGACCCCTGGGGCCATCAAAAAGGAGGAAATCCTCCAATTGGAGGAAAAATCTCATCTCTGATAGCAAAGGATTGGGAAATGCCAACAATGCACACAGAATAGAAACTGCAGTGCAATTTGAGTCAATGACCCACCTCAGCAGGCACCCAGTCCTGACATTCGGACCAAACAGCACGGGAATTCTGGACTCGGAGTCATCAGCCGGTCCATGCACACAGAATAGAAACTACAGTGCACTTTGACCCACCTCAGCAGGCACCCAGTCCTGACATTCTGACCAAACAGCACAGGCATTCTGGACTCGGAGTCATCAGGTCCATGCACACAGAATAGAAACTACAGTGCACTTTGACCCACCTCAGCAGGCACCCAGTCCTGACATTCTGACCAAACAGCACAGGCATTCTGGACTCGGAGTCGGTGAAGCAGTCACCGGAAGCCGAGGATCTCACCACCGTCATGTAGCGATCGCGACTGGAGCTGAGAAAGATTTGTTCACTGTACCCGTCAAGGACAAACAAGACAAAAAACTAAAATTAAAACATAAAAAAAAATCTGCAAAATATTCCGACTGTTTAAAATTAGAAAAATAGCACCGTCCATGTCTTTTTTGAGAGCATGAAAGCTTTGATGTCAACTACAAATCTTGACAAGATGGCAAGCATATCATTGTACGTCCTGAGGTTGTGTGTACATCTATGGCTTGCTATGCAGGTAAACTAAGGTCACATGCATCACTGGGGCACATATTGTCACATTTTATGTCTTCTTCTTCGTCGATCGCTCTGACAGTTTCCTGTCATTATGAGCGCAGATGCGTCATGCTGCCGTTATGCGCCTAAAATATAGGCCCAGCATGTCCGTCTTCGGCTGCAGAAAATATTTGTAAGAATTGTTTTGAAAAAAGGCAGGAGATTGGACCAGCAAGGCAGAAAGATAGTAGATGACAGTAAGCAAAAGACAAAGGAGAGTCAAAGAGAGTGACAGATTAGAGGAAGCTACAAGCACAGACCTTCCAGAAGGTGGGGGAACTATTTGTACAAAAGATCCCCCGGTATCCCCACAGGGGGGCAGATTTTATGTGAAACACGCATTGGACATTCCTGAAAGTCATGTTATTGCAATGGGTTATATTGGGTCTCTCCTGGCATTGCAGTACCTCCAGGATCGACCCACTATCTGTACATTTATAAACGTCCCATATGTACCTGTTCCAGGTGGAAGGACGTTAAACACATTACAGTACCTCCAGGATCGACCCACTATCTGTACATTTATAAATGTCCCATATGTACCTGTTCCAGGTCGGAGGACGTTAATCACATTCTAGTACCTCCAGGATCGACCCACTATCTCTACATTTATAAACGTCCCATATGTACCTGTTCCAGGTCGGAGGACGTTAAACACATTTTAGTACCTCCAGGTCGGAGGACGTTAAACACATTTTAGTACCTCCAGGATCGACCCACTATCTCTACATTTATAAACGTCCCATATGTACCTGTTCCAGGTGGGAGGACGTTAAACACATTTTAGTACCTCCAGGTCGGAGGACGTTAAACACATTTTAGTACCTCCAGGATCGACCCACTATCTGTACATTTATAAATGTCCCATATGTACCTGTACCAGGTGGAAGGACGTTAAACACATTTTAGTACCTCCAGGATCGACCCACTATCTGTACATTTATAAATGTCCCATATGTACCTGTTCCAGGTCGGAGGACGTTAAACACATTTTAGTACCTCCAGGATCGACCCACTATCTGTACATTTATAAATGTCCCATATGTACCTGTACCAGGTGGAAGGACGTTAAACACATTTTAGTACCTCCAGGATCGACCCACTATCTGTACATTTATAAATGTCCCATATGTACCTGTTCCAGGTCGGAGGACGTTAAACACATTTTAGTACCTCCAGGATCGACCCACTATCTGTAAATTTATAAATGTCCCATATGTACCTGTTCCAGGTCGGAGGACGTTAAACACATTCTAGTACCTCCAGGATCGACCCACTATCTCTACATTTATAAATGTCCCACTTGTACCTGTACCAGGTCGGTGGACGGTAAACACATTTTAGTACCTCCAGGATCGACCCACTATCTGTACATTTATAAATGTCCCATAATATGTATCTGTACCAGCAGGTCGGAGGACGTTAAACACATTGTAGTACCTCCAGGATCGACCCACTATCAGTACATTTATAAATGTCCCATATGTACCTTTACCAGGTCGGAGGTCATTAAGCACATTTACTACTATTGCAATCGGAGTCATTGAACAGATTTTATCAAAGGATCCACATTTTTAATTTGTTTTTAATCAAAAGAATCAACAGGAGACATGTCATTGGAAGCTTAGTGAATGCAAAAGGATAAAAATAAGAATAACTGGAAATAGTAACCATATAAGATTAAAAAACCCATTTAACATCTAAAAAATAAAGTCGACCAAGCTCTAAACTCCAAACTCTCATTGTGAATGTGTAATTTGTTTATGTAAATTGAAAATTGAATTTTAAAATTTTTCAAAAATGTAATCTGTTATGATGTATATGTATTTTAACTATATTTAGTTAAATATGTACATATTTCTTTGTGTGCGTATGTGTGTGTGTGTGTGTGTGTGTGTGTGTGTGTGTATGTGTGTAAGAATGTGAAGGATAGGGGGGGGGGATGTATGGGGTTGTTTTTAATATGAATCATTTTAGTGCAATTGTAAGCGCTTAGAGCTTAAAGATGAAGCGCTATATAAATTTTCTTAAATAAATAAATATGAACAGTGAAGTACATCAAGCACAAGATCTTGTGCACACCTTTAAAGCTCATTCCACTATTCGGTGCCAGTGGGATGGATGGTACAAATTCATATAGCAGGCATCCTGCATGCCAATAGCAGTCTAAACGAAGACTTTGGGCGTGGGGCAGGATAAACATCCCCAATAGGGCATCTGCTGCATGATGGCAGGCAACCTTGATTTTCACGGAGTTGAATTAGAGAGGTCAGCGTAACTCGGACAGAACGAGGTCAGGCAAGTTAGTAGTCTAGTATAGAGAACGAACACTCGTGGCACATGCCCTATTGGAAAGAAGGAGACCCAAGGATTTATGATGGATATGTCAAACTGTTCATGTATATGCGCCAGGACAAAAAAAGTACAATTTCAAAGGATACGTGACAGGGTCAGTGTCAGTGGTCTGGTTGCGGGTTCCAGCCAGCACGGGCTGACCGACCACATAACCTGGGTTACCGCTGCGTTCAAACTGCTCGCTACTGCTGCCAGACTGCAACAACAACATATAAGGTTTATAGCCTTTGTTTCATACTGATAACTACCATATTTTTCGGATCATTAGGCGCTTGGGCGAATGGGGCAATTTTGAAGAAAAATCTGAAAAAAATTGAAGGGAAAAAACGCCCTCATTTATAAGGCAAAAGAAAGTCAAACTTTGAAGCCTGTAAACGCCCGGTAAACCCTTGCCGACTACCATTACTGCTGTCATAAATGAGAGTTGGCTCCCCTTTCAAATCATTGATCTTACATTTATGCGACTTCCTGTTGTTGTGTTTGGACTTTTGTTGGCAAAAACTGATAGAATTATGCCATTTTAAGCTCTACAAGTACAACGATGCTTTTTACATCCAATGAAGGGTTATGGCATCTATTGGACGGTATCTCGGATGATAATGGGGATTTTGAAGCATTTTAACATGAGTATTCGTCGTATCGGCGACTTGTTACCACTTTCGATGTCTAGACTCACAGTAGACTGTACTGAGCATGGCAATCGTTGCCTCTCTTCTCACGATTTTGTTCACTAATAGGGCGCCCTCGTTTATTAGGCGCATAGGAATTGGAGAGAAAAATATCGCCTTATAACCCGAAAATTACAGTAATAATGTTTCTTCCCGATTTCCATTATAAACTACCATATTTTACGGACGTAAAAAGGTCCATATCATATTAAAAGGCGTACTTAACATTTCATACAACATTCTGATTTGAGATGGAAAACAAAAAGCATTGCCTTAAAGTCCGAAAAATATGGTAGTCTGAACAGGAGAGGAAGATGGGCAAAAAGCCATTAAAATGTTTTTACTCTAAATGGTACTTTGTAAGTTTTTATATCAGTAAGATGAGAATCAACATAAAGTAATCACACACAGACACACAAACCCCGAGCAAGGCTCCCCAAGAGAAAATCAACAAAACATCTATGGTTATCAACACACTCCCAACAACAAAAACGTTTACAATTGTAAACGAAAGTGTTCAAGATGAACTCAACGGCCACCGTGTTCATGCTGGGGGCGAGCCGCATCATAAAACGTGGATATCGGCTGCCAGGCAACCCAACAAAGTCGGGAAGTGCACTGACTGTTTATCAGCTTAGGACATACATGTACATGTCACCAACAAATGGGATATCCCATCAGAGGCGAGGGTTTTTTCGGTCCTGGACCGACTCCTACCCAGAGTGAGTGGCTATGGGCTCAATGGGAAGACTGAAGCCACACAGTCGAGTTTCATCCGCTTAACGGATGCGTTTCTGAGAGTGTTGCTCTAATTGCAAGACCAACACTGCAGGTGTCTGTAGTTCTCGGGTCTGGTTAACGCCGGGATATCATTATGAAAGGAAGCGTAGAACACAGCCCTGCCATGCAGTCTCAGACCGATACGGAACTCTATAGCATCATCATCATCGTTATCATCGGCCTCATTTTCCATCAATCATAAAATTAAAAAATGTCTCAAATTCTGTGGCTTTGCATGCCCTGCTCTCATGGTGACCTCAGTTTCGGTTTCCAATCCAGTCTATGCCTTGGTGCGTTCGGGTCAAAGTCATGGGGATCAGTGTGTTCTGGGGAGCTGTCGGTGGACGGTCGTGGTGGCGCCCTCGGAGGAGGACCTCACTCACGCTGGCTCCGCGACTAAGAGAATAGTGTCGTCAGTAGGGGGCTTAGTAGGTGGTGTCCTGAACAGGCTCCACTGAACTCCACCGAAGTGACTCAGCAGAAGTGCAGTGTCTCCTCGGTTGGTTGCCTCCTGACGGCCTAACATAGATTCGCTCCCCTTGGACTGCTGGTCTCGGTTTCTGCGATTTGAACAAACCCGGGTGTAGCTGCGAATTGGGATTCGGAACGAGCGGCGTGGGAGCAACGCCACTGTACAGCCCAGAAGATGGGACAGCAAAAAAAACACCCAAAAAACAAAAAAACAAATGGGATAAATGTCCCAGGAACGCAGAAGAAGAAGAAGAAGTTTGCATCAGATACTTACAGGCATCACAATTGTCTGAGTCCAATCCTCTGAAAATCGCGGCAAAATGGCCATCAAGGCCTAACAGAGTAGAGGGGCAACATTAAAATAATTTCCAAACAAGACCAAAAAGGCATACTTCATACAGAAATTACTTTAAGAAATATCTGACAGTGAAGACTACTTTAATAACCAATGGCAAAACCTCTGCCATCACAACCAAATCACACGCTCTCCAAGTGGAAGCAGCCCGAATTTCACAGACACAAATCTCTTTGATTAGAAAAACAACACAACACAATACAATACAATACAATACAATACAATAGCAGCTACACTCACAGCTTCAAAAGCAGCGGAGAAAGTCTGCTGGAAGCGTTGGGCCGAGGAAGGGTCAGGAACTGTCAGGTCGGTCAGCACCACACGTGCCAGAACCCGGACGATGCCGGCAGTGCCGTCAGTCACCACCGTGTAGTGAACCTGCCAAAGGTTACATTGTATTGCAGTGTTGGTTTCGAAGCACTGATGTGTGTCCCTGATGCTACAAAACTACCAACTGGCACACTGGGCTCCAGACCAGACCAGTGTGTTACAAGAACGGAGCAAATTTTCACCTGGAGCACAGGTGTTTTTTTCAAAAAATGTTTGAAAATTATAAAGAGAGACCCACTGAAATGTCCAGGTTTGGAGTGCATCTTAAACAGTTAACACAGGTAGTAAGATGTAAATCCCCCCCCCCCCCCCCCCACCCGGGGATACTGGGGGCTCTTTTGTATAAATTGTTCCCACACCTTCTGGAAGTTCTGTGCTTGTAACTTCCTTTAATCTGTCACTCTCTTTGACTCTGCCTTTTCCCTTTGCTTACTGTCATATACTATCTTTCTGCCTTGCCGGTCCATTCACCTGCCTTTTTTCATGAAATGCTTTCAAAAACATTTCCTCCATCCGAAGTCGGACTTGCTGGGCCTAACTATTTCTTAGTTAGGCGCATAACGGCAGTATGATGCATCTGCGCTCATAATTGACAGGAAACTGTCTGAGCGATCGAAGAAAAAGAAGAAGAAAGATGTAAATTAGAAGAAATTGCCAATACAATTGGCTGTTTATGGTAATTTAGATGTTACTACCCGTGTTAACTGTTTAAGACACGCCCGTGAATCCTGTACCAGGTGACCCCCTACAAATCTCAGGCATCATAGTCTGAAGTCCAATCCTCTGAAAACCATGGTACAAGGGCCACCAAGGCCCCAGACTGTAGAGGGACAACACTGAAACCAGTTCCCAACATGACTGAGAAGGCTTAACTCATTCGCATCGCAACGATTTTGAATTATTAAAAAAACCTCAAAATCACTCCAGCCATGCACACAAACAAAACATACTGTAATTTACAGCCTATTAGGTGCAACTTTTTTTTACTGAACTTTGGCCCAATCCGGCGCAGTCGCCCTTTCTATACTCTAAACAGAAAAAAGTAAGGGGGGCGAGAGTTGAAATGAACAACTCACCATGCTGTGGCAGAGGACTAAATAAAGTGAGTTGCAGCTGATCGATGGACTTTGTGCTCCATGTTTTTCACACCCCGTTTCTTGTTTGTGAAGATTTCCATTGTATTTTTGTTTGTTAGGCTTCCACTTCCGTCACTGGCCCTGTAATGATGTTACTTTGGCTGATCGTTTCGTTCTTCCTTTTTTTAATTTCTTTGGTTTCTTTGCGCCTTATCGGGTGTATGCGCCCTATCTTTGTTGAAATTACGATTTTTTTTCAAAAGCAGGGGGTGCGCCTTATAAGTGTCACCTTATGGGCCGTAAATTATGGTACATAAACAAAAGGAGAAATGAAGGAAGATTACAGGTTTTTACTTCAGGTTTAGACATAGGGAAGTGGTAGATCAGACTTTTTTTTTAATATATAGACTTTATATAGAAAAACTCTACACCGATTGGTTCCCCCACAACGAACCACTACAAAAGCAAAGTCAGTGGCAAAATTGTGGTCTAAGGGAGTGAAGCGAGTTTAGAAGTGACCAAGGTAAGGTGTGCACACAAATTTATTTCCCTTGAAGCAAATGCATAAAATTGACAACCATTAATTCTGAACATATATGGCAGGAATGACTTGAATGAGTTAATGCAGTGAGAAATCACGTCAAAATGCCATTTAATAAGAAAAAATAACACTCAATGAAAAGGCAAAACCTCTGACAGTAGAAGCCAATCCTCTGTCAGAAATGCTTAATCCTCTGAAATTAGCAGATCCTCTGACAATAGATGATTTTCGGAAAAAACCAAGGGGAGAGCACTTTGTGAAAATTAGAATTGTTTACCTCCATTACTTGGTCAAATGCTATAGCAACAATGCAACAATGGCGTCGAAGCTTGAAACTGCAGGATGGAGTCAGCGACTTGCAAACATTTTTTTTACAAAAATGAGGGGCGTCCAGTATCCACAAACTGGGAGAACTTGCAAAATGTGACGTAAAAATATAAATGACATCAATTTTAAAATGACGCACAGTGTTCTAAGTGATGTAAGTCTAATCAAACACGCGAGGCGAGAGCTGGGGATCTACCTGAAGGTAGAGTAACTCCCCCTGTTTGACCGATTGAATTAGGCAAGATCACTCCCACACACCATGAAATTACTCCCCTTAATTATTTCTGAACAATTCCTATTCTGATGCCTGAAATCTAGAGATGTATTTCACCCCCTGATTTTGAAGACAGAAGTTATTGCGCTGAATTCTGATGATGCCGGCAGTCACCAACCCATGGCAGATTATAGCGTACTGTGTTGTGCTATATTGCACTGCATTGTACTGAATTGTAATATATTGTGTTGTACTGAATTGTATTACACAGAGAGTGAAAAAAGCAAAATGAAGCTTATGGCGTCTTTAAACTCGCGTTTCTTTTGTCGCACAATATAATGGGGCTTTATACTACTTCTTGCTGACACAAAAGGACAATACTTTTAGGCCAGAATTGCTCAAGCCACCTAGCGGCAAGTCAGGGGCAGATAATTTTCTTTGGCTATATACTACTACTTCATGACAGGCAAGGGCGATAATCTTAAGTAGGTGGCGTTCGCATCTCAGGGCACGAGACAGGGGCAGATAATTTTCAGTATAAAGCCTCATTGCTTCAACCGACCTCTTTGACAATTTTCTCACAGACGTTGCTCCCAGGAGTAGGGGAGGGCAGTGGGGAGGTGCTGTAGCCACAGGGAGCGGTTAGCCCAGAGGTGTCATCGTAGCACTGCACTGGGTTGACCGCTGTCCTTGTGTCCAGCTCCACAGCTATGGTCAGGCTGTTGTTGTACAGACTGTCGACTGAAAGCAACGGAAGCAATGAAAACTCTGTGTGTGTGTGTGTGTGTGTGTGTGTGTGTGTGTGTGTGTGTGAGTGTGTGTGAGTGAGTGCAATTTGTCAGACTGTTGTTGCACAGACTGTCGACTGAAAGCAATGGAACCAATTAAAACTCTGTGTGTGTGCGTGCGTGTGTGTGTGTGCAATTTGTCAGACTGTTGTTGTACAGACTGAAGACTGAATAGAAAGCAATGGAAGGAGTAAATAATCAGGAATCTCATTTCTCATTATGAGATAATAAAGTAGTCTTGAGTGTGTGTGTGTGTGTGTGTGTGTGTGTGTGTGTGTGTGTGTGTGTGTGTGTGTGTGTGTGTGTGTGTGTGTGTGTGTGTGTGCACAATTTGTGAGGCTGTTGCTGTACAGACTGTAGACTGAAAGCAATGGAAGTTGTGAATGTCTAGGGATATTGCTGTCAAATACAGTTGTAAAAGTTAGGTAAGTTATGAGAGTGTAAGAGTGTGTGGTGTGGTGTGTGTATGTCTTTGTGTGTGTGCAAGGCGTGCACACAAGTGCATGTGTGCAATAGATACACAGAATGAGAGAGAGTGTGTGTGTCTGTATCTGTGTTTTGTTACAGTTTTTATCTACATATGCAACACTCTATGAATCACTTACTACTACTAGTGTTGAGCTCTTGGAACAGTCTAGGACTCTGAAAAAAAACAGACAATAGAAGAAACTTTTTTTGCAATACATTGACAAGTTATTCCACTTGCAAACCAAAGGTACCGTATTTTTCGGACTATAAGGCAGTATTTTTTTTCTTCCAATTTCGACCTATGCGCCTAATAAACGAGGGCGCCCTATAAGTGAACAAAATCGTGAGAAGAGAGGCAACGATTGCCATACTCAGTACAGTCTACTGTGAGTCACAACATCGAAAGTGGTAATGAGTCGCTGATACGACGAATACTCACGCTAAAATGCTTTAAAATCCCTATTATCGTCCGAGATACCGTCCAACAGATGCCACAACCCTTCATTGGATGTAAAAAGCATCGTTGTAGAGCTTAAAATGCCATAATTCTACCAGTTTCCGCGAAGAATTGGCCAAAATCAACAACCGGAAGTCGCAAAAACAGAAGTTTTGATTATTTGAGAAGGGAGCCAACTCTCGTTTACGACAATAAAAATGGCGGTCAGTAATCGTTTACTTGGATTTTGTCAGATTTTTCTTGAAAATTGCCCTATTCGCCTTATACACAGCAGCGCCTAATGAGCCGAAAAATACGGTAGTTGTTTCATTTTGTATGTCAACAGAGTTGTAATAAATTTGCAATGCATAATGACAGTGGGTTAAGATTTTTTAAAATAAAAAAAGTGAAAGTTTAACAAAATCTGTGAAAAATAAATTGCACTTTATAGGCAAAAAAAAAATCATCACAATTGAAAGCTTGTTATCAGACTGATAGTTCGTGCCTCAAATAGGTTCGTTATTCACACATTCATTGATAGAAGGAAAAACAAACTTAGGAAGTAAATATATGAAAAGGTTTGGAAAGACTCTTTGGGTAACAGTCGAGAAAGAAAAATATAGAGAAGGGTGTAAATCCCCCCATGGGGATACCGGGGGGTCTTTTGTATAAATAGTTACCCCACCTTCTGGAAGTTCTGTCCTTGTAACTTCCTCTAATCTGTCACTTTCTTTGACTCTGCCTTTTCCCTTTGCTTACTGTCATCTACTATCTTTCTGCCTTACCGGTCCATTCTCCTGCCTTTTTTCACGAAACACTTTCAAAAACATTTCCTCCAGCGGAAGTGGGACTTGCTGGGCCTAACTATTTCTTAGTTAGGCGCATAACGACAGCATGACACATCTGCGCTCATAATTGTCAGGAAACCGTCTGAGCGATCAAAGAAGAAGGGTGTAGGTGTCTGGAGGGATTCAGACACAAACAGACATAGAGAAGAAGAAAGAGGGCATAAGAAGAGAGAAGGGGACAGAGAAAGAGAGAGGACAAATGAAGCAAACAACGATCTCACAAAACAGAGAAAGAAAGAGAGGACAAAGGGTCAGGAGAACGTGAAGGAAACGGAATGAAGGAAAAAAAGAGAAAAAGGAGTGACAGAATAATAATAATAATAATAATGAATCATTTACATAGCGCATTCCTCCACCAAATGTGGAGCTCTATGCGCTTAACAACAACAAAAATTAAAAGCAAGAAATTCAACAACAAAACCAAATAATCGCTCACGCACATGCAAATAGGCATACACATACACCCCCCACATCCCACCCACACAGACACGCACGTACGCACATATACACACACACACACACGTACATGGTCAGTCTTCTAGGCAGTGCAACAGGCAAAGAAACATTTTACCTCTGAGGATAACATGTTGAAACAAGAGGAATACTTCTTACTGTGACCACGCGGAAGCCCTGCAGGAAGTTGTTCACGTCCATCCCCTGCGCCCCTGCCTGGCAGACCGCAGCCAAATTGGTCAGGGTTCTCACACACCTGTTGGTCTCCTCCGTCAGGTACGCTGTCAACAAAACATACTGCCACCATTATAGTTCAGTACTGGGTCGAGTACATCTTTCGAGTACATCTTTCTGACTTATTGGTCCATTCTCCTGCCTTTAAAAAAAAAATCTTCGAAATAATTTTTTTCCTTTGAGCTCCTCCGAAATTGGAATGTGTCGGCAGGGAGACCAGTGAAAACTTAAAAACGGACATACATGTACCTTACACATTATGGCCATATCGCCTGGGAACGCAGAAGAAGAAAAATCCCCAAGGCTGCGACACTAAGAGCAAGGAATGCAAATGTCTCCTTGTTTGAGAGCCATGGGCATTCATAAAAAAAACCTAAGCTGGATAATGATTTTCCATAAGGCATAACGCACTGCAGACAATCATGCATCATATACAGCTGTCACCCTGTGTGCCTGTATAAAGGACTTTTTAAATGCTCAGAATAACATGATAATGAAACTAGCACTAACCTGTTGGGTTCTCATCCACACACTCCGTTGTGGTCAGTGTTTTTGGCAGTCCAAGGACCCCAATGGTGCCGCTTTCTGACACTGTGTACACCGGATCGCCGCTCTGCAAACAAACACACACACACATGGTTAGTCTTCTAGGCAGTGAAACAGCCCCTATGGTACCACTTTCTGACACTGTGTACACAGGATCGCCGCTCTGCAAACAAACACACACACACACGCACATGGTTAGGCTTCTAGGCAGTGAAACAGCCCCTATGGTACCACTTTCTGACACCGTGTACACCGGATCGCTGCTCTGCAAACACACACACACACACACACACACACACACACGCACATGGTTAGGCTTCTAGGCAGTGAAACAGCCCCTATGGTACCACTTTCTGACACCGTGTACACTGGATCGCTGCTCTGCAAACACACACACACGTACATGGTCAGTCTTTTAGGCAGTGCAACAGCCCCTATGGTACCACTTTCTGACACTGTGTACACCGGATCGCCGCTCTGCAAACACACACACACACACACGTACATGGTCAGTTTTTTTAGGCAGTGCAACAGCCCCTATGGTACCACTTTCTGACACTGTGTACACCGGATCGCTGCTCTGCAAACACACACACACGTACATGGTCAGTCTTTTAGGCAGTGCAACACCTTATAGTACCACTTTCTGACACTGTGTACACAGGATCGCCGCTCTGCAAACACATACACGGTCAGTCTTTTAGGCAGTGCAACAGCCCTTATGGTACCACTTTCTGACACTAAGTACACCGGATCGCTGCTCTGCAAACACACACACACACACACGTACATGGTCAGTTTTTTTAGGCAGTGCAACAGCCCCTATGGTACCACTTTCTAACACTGTATACACCATATCATCAGGGCTCCCAATCGTCCCGCAAAACAAGGGGTCCCAGGGACTCCTTCACTTACAGCATAGAGGGTCCTAGAGGGTTCCAGTAGCATTACGAATGCTAAAACGTTTGTCTAGTGCATCCCTGGGACCCCCTGCACATTCTTTTAGAGAGTCCTTTAGAATTTTAGTACTTCATAGACCCCCAAATGGGGGTCCATGGGAGCCCTGATCATTATTCTGCACAAACACACACAACAGTAATCATTATTAATGTGGCTTATACTGTCAATATCAACACAGTTTCTATTATCCTTATCAACGCAGCTTCGCATAATGATATCTTTTGTTATCATTTCTTCATGGTAATAACTGCCACAGTGCTGTACCTGGTAGAAAGCAGAATTGAAGTCGATGGCGGGGCCGGGAGAGGACTGGAAAGAGAAAGCGGGGAACTCCTTTCTGTACTGGTCGAACTCGGCCAGAGTTTCAACTTTATCAGGGTTGACGTAGTAGTTCCTCTTCTCTCCTGAAACAGACAGACAAAAGAGTAGTTCATGCAGCATTCCTGCCAAAAGAGGAAGAATAAACAACAACAAAACAACACCCAGCAGAGTGAATCTTACAATAAAATGTGCAAATATAAAGGATTACATCTAATTTGCTAAATTCATTTTTTGATAAAATACTCTGCATATGATACATAAATCAACTTATTGCAAATTAGAACTGATTTCTTTTTTAATCATAAATTAATGCTGCAAGATATGATCATGCACATACAAACATTCAGACAGACAGACACACGCACATACGTGCGCGCTTACACTCACAGACCCTATAAATAAATCTCCACATACTCACTGTTATCGTAGTAAATGCAGAATAAATCATCATCAGTGACTTCAGAAATGACGGGATCAGAGTTTTCAAAGGCTATGACCTCATCTCTAACACACAGCCTGTTGTCAACACTGGAAAAGAAAAAGAAAAAGACTTATAGACTGAGAAAAAATGCGCATATTCAATTATCAAAGAAAAGTTTTATTTATAGGATAATGTGAAATTTCATGACTAGTGTTGTTAATCATCAATGTTATTTTGTACCCCAGTTCTCCCCCCCCCCCCCCTTTTTTTAACAGACAGATACAAAAAAAGAACTGATTTTCACAAGGGTATCTGAGAAAAGAGACAGACAGGCAGCCTGGTTGAAAGACATATAGAGACAGAAGAGAGAGAGAGAGAGAGAGAGAGAGAGAGAGAGAGAGAGAGAGAGAGAGAGAGAGAGAGAGAGAGAGAGAGAGAGAGAGAGAGAGAGAGAGAGAGAGAGAGAGAGAGAGAGAGAGAGAGAGAGAGAGAGAGAGAGAGAGAGAGAGAGAGAGAGAGAGAGAGAGAGAGAGAGAGAGAGAGAGAGAGAGAGAGAGAGAGAGAGAGAGAGAGAGAGAGAGAGAGAGAGAGAGAGAGAGAGAGAGAGAGAGAGAGAGAGAGAGAGAGAGAGAGAGAGAGAGAGAGAGAGAGAGAGAGACACAGAGAAGAGAGAGAGAGACAGACACACAGAGAGAAAAACAAAGATAGACAGACAGACAGAGAAAGACATAGAGATAAACAGTCATGGGGATGGAGAAAGAGAGAGAAACAGAGAGAGACAGACAAGAGCCATAGCTACAATGATGAAAAACTTCTATGCTTAAGCTTAGTCATAAAGATTTCTCTCACTTTGTGGAAAAAGGAAGGCACTGGCTGAAGGTGAGCTTATCGTCTGCTGTACAGTCCGGGTCACAGCAACAGTTGACGTCACACCCATTGCCCGTCAGGTCACAGGGACACTTCCCAATCACTGTTCACAACATACAGTCAGTTATATGACAGTCACACAGACAAACTATAATATAATATGACACGCTAAGTCCTGAAGTGTAAAATAACGTAAAAACTCGGATACCGCATAAATGTCAGACTTTTGCTTGCCATACAGTTCCAGAAGAACGCGTTGGGACACGATTCCGCTATGTCTGGTTCCAAAATTTGCTTATAAGACCTTCAAAAAGCATCCAGAATGGGGTCTTATAAGGGAGGTAATTTTAATTCTTACAAAGAAGAGCAATGTCTCAGAGAAGTAGGTCTTATATGGGAGTGAGTCTTATAATCGGAGGTCTTATAAGGGAGGTTCCACTGTATTTGCAAGTCACTGACTCGCATTCTGCGGCTTCAAGTTTCGACACCATTGCTGCATTGTTGCTATGGAATTTGACCAAGTAATGGAGGTAAACAACTCTAATTTTTACGAAGTGCTCTCCCCTAGTTTTTTTTCCGAAAATCGTCTATTACCACCATGGAGAGGCAGCCATCAATACTCAGCATAGGCCAACCCCTAACCCACCCAATCCAGACAGATGAGACAAGCGCACATTGCAATGCATCTGCTTGCTGCAACTAAGAACAACTACAGGAAGTTGTCCTTCTTTCCCACAGCAGTGTGCCAATGGAACTCACACAGAGACAGATACTGAGAGAGAGAGAGAGAGAGAGAGAGAGAGAGAGAGAGAGAGAGAGAGAGAGAGAGAGAGAGAGAGAGAGAGAGAGAGAGAGAGAGAGAGAGAGAGAGAGAGACAGAGAGAGAGAGACATAAACACAGAGAGTTTCTCTCCAGACTTTGTCTCTGTCTTTGCCTTTGTGTATGTGGGGAGGGAGGAGGGTTGGGGGGGGGGGGGGTGGCGGGGCGTGAGTGGTATGGGTGTGTGTGAGACGAGGGGTGAGAGGAATGAGGGACTACGTTTGTGTGAGACGGACAGTCGAGCAGACAGACTGACAGACCAGGGCTTCTGAAAACATACAGATTGTGTGTATTTATGCACTAGAGCTCTCAAATCAACCCCTAGAATCTGAAACTGTGCATCAGATTTCCACTTCAAAATCTTATTTAGGGGGTGAGATTACGCATTTTAATTTTAATGATGACACGTGCGTGAACACAACCGTTACTTATCAGTAAGCTAATGACGTTCTTCATATATAGGCCTTTCTGCGACAAGCTGTTTAGGCTAGATCTAAAATTCTACTGGATCGCACAGAAAGCCCAAATCGTTGAAAGCTCATTGCAAATGAGGTGGGGGTGGTGAGGTGGGGGGAGCAGGGGATGTTTTCGCCTTTACCCCTTAAAATTTCACCTTTACCCCTTACAATTTGCAACTGGGGGTAACTCACTGCTCTACGAGAGGCTGCCAGACACGTTAGTGCAGATGAACGCCTGCCTACACACGTCGTCTTCCTGACATATTGCAGATCCGCCATACTGAGTCTGCAGTCTCCCAACGCCCAATGAGCAGCTGGAAAGAGAAACACAGCGCCTGCTGAGTGACCTTTCACGAAGCACTTTGGTGGTTGTCCAGTGGATCCCTGCCCACTGTGGCCTGGCAGGAAACGAGGAGGCGGACAGATTGGCCAAATCTGGCTGCAGGCTCGAGCAGACAAACCTGCCAGTCTCATAGAGTCATACAGGGAGGCCAAAACTCTGGTAAAAAAGACAACACAAAAGACTCTGGAATGATCAACACAACCACCCATCTGATGATCAGATGCCTCACCTACAGCATCAACAGCAGACCACTATATTTCGACTACGGACTGGTCACTGCCGACTGCGTGTCCACATGTACCAACTACCATACCGCCTTGGGCTGTCACACACACCTGACTGCCCGTGTGAGACAAGCCCGCAAACCCCCAAGCACATCCTGCAGTCCTGCCCCCTGTATCAAGAAGCATGAACCCAGCACTGACCAAACAGAGCTACACTGGCGGGAAAGCTGTGGGGCACCAAGCAAGACCTGGAGACAACCTTAACCACCAACTTCATCAACAACATCAGACTGGACATCTAAGGCATGATTCAGCTAGAACGTTGAAGAAGAAGAAGAAGCAACTGGGGGTGAAAATACCCATTAAAATTCTAAACAGGGGGTGAGCGTACCCCTTAATAGGGGAACAGATCAGAAGTCCTGCAGACGGACAAGGATACAGATATGTCTCCCACCCAATCCGTGAAAGAGAGGCAGACACAGGGAGACAGAGAGAGAGAGAGAGACTGAGAGAGAGAGAGAGAGAACAAAAAACATTTATTGAGGGAAAAAGAGTAAGCACACAATGGGCTTTTTTATGACAGAGAGAGAGAGAGAGAGAGAGAGAGAGAGAGAGAGAGAGAGAGAGAGAGAGAGAGAGAGAGAGAGAGAGAGAGAGAGAGAGAGAGATCTAGACAGAGAAACAGAGACAATGTCTCGAGAGAGACATAGTGGGCTTTTGTCCCTTTTCCCAGATAACGAGGTGGGCTTTTGTCCGGTGCACCGCTGACAACATACTTATACGCCCACTACAATGCTTCAGTACTTGTCGCCAATATAAGTTGCCAAAAGTGTACACTGTACAATTAGTCTACTTTAAATGTCATGTTCTAAAACAACTGCAGCAACAGTATTACATACAAGAGTTTGCATCCCAAACTGTTGGTGCCTGAAGAGGTGCAATCGTGGTGGTGGTGGTAGTTGTGACAGTTGTGGTTGGAGAAGTAGGAACTGGCGTTGTGGGTGCCTCAGTCGTCGATTCGTTTGTCGTTCCATTCAAAGTACTGTTGACTGTTGGTGTTTGTGTTGCCGGTATTGTTGTCTCTGATGTGGATGGCGCTGTCACTGCAGAGGCAGCATAAAAAGTGGAGCAAAACACAATAAATACGCTAAAAATCATCACATTTTGATCACGTTCGTTCATGTTGACCGCCATGATGTCAACAAGAACTAAACTTAGAAACGGAAGTTCATGAAAGACAGTCATATTTTCGAAAATATTTTGTTTACTCTTTTTTTGAACTTTTAGCACACTTTCGGATAACAATTAAACAATTCTATTAAAATTTAAAAAAATGACCAAAGAGAAAATGTAGGGTGGGAAGGGGATGGGGGGAGGGAAAGGAGGTGTCATGATAAATAAGTACCTGTCATTAAATATCTACCTCTCGCATGCGAACTGTACCCATCTAACCCTAACCCTATCCCTAACCCTAACCCTAACCCTATCCCTAACCACGGAAAGAACCAAGAAATAGAGCAGGAGGGTGTGAATCTACATATTTGCTGAGAAATCGATGTACAAAGCCATGCACTTAGTTTTGTACAATTCACAATGGCGGACAAACAAACGATTCTGATTGGCTACGCTAGGACTACTTCCGGCTAGGACTACTTATCTCATAGAGGTAAAAATACACCGCAACAACGGGCGATAGCGTCACCGGAAGTAACGTAAGGGCACACAACAAACGCCGGTGCACGTTGTTTTGAAAAGAAGACGCGAGGTGCTTTGTTTGGTCAGAGAAAACGCACGTTTTGGAGGTTTGTTTGTTGAGAATAAGATAGACATCCAATGTCTGAGTTAATACGTGAACTAGTATTAATCAATCTGTGTTATATGATTCTTTACAAAGCATTTTTAAAAGGAAATTCCTTGGCTTATTTAATACTAGTACTACTTCTGTCTCTCTCTTTGGCTTTCTTTTTCTGTTTCTGTCTCTCTCTGTTTCTCTGTCTAGTTTCTCTCTGTGTCTCTGACAGTCTCTCTCTCTCTCTCTCTCTCTCTCTCTCTCTCTCTCTCTCTCTCTCTCTCTCTCTGTTTCTCTGTCTAGTTTCTCTCTGTGTCTCTGACAGTCTCTCTCTCTCTCTCTCTCTCTCTCTCTCTCTCTCTCTCTCTCTCTCTCTCTCTCTCTCTCTCTTCAAGTCTTCAATAAGTTCATGAGAACCTGGGCTGGGAATCACTGGAGAGCAGACGGCAGAGGACCAGGCTCTCCACGCTGCACAAAATCAGCACAGACGCTGTACACTGCCCAAATCTGCAAGCCAAGCTGGTGCCGCTTCCATCTCGGCAAAGGCGTGGACACCACCTGCAGTTCCAGCGAATCCAGTGCCGCACTGACTAAGTACAGGTCAAACTCGTTCCTCCCAAGGACCATCAGGGAGTGGAACGAACTGCGGCAGGACTCCAGCGCAGCCTTCACTGCTGACGTGCGTGACACGTCAGGACTGCAGGCTGATCAGTAGCTCATCAGTCTCTCCACCCCTCCTCCCTCCATCCTTGCTTCTCCCTTACCCACTCCAATCCCTATTTTTTGTTGTTACACCACCACTGCCAACTGAAATTTGAACACCAACGGAACCCCTCTTTTTCAGTCTTTTTTTTCTCAAAAGGAGCCAGAATGGTCAGCTCATTGACCGTGGGCCCTCAAGAGAAGAAGAAGAAGATGTCACGCCGTCTCAGTAGACATTACAGTGACTTAAGAGGTTGCGCAATGCAGAAAATAAAAAAATCAGAAAACTAATTGGGGGCAAAGTGTGTGTGGGAAAAACAAAGCAAAAATAAAATGTGTGTAGAGGGGGTGGGGGGGGTGGGGGTGGACAAGATTAGAAAGACAAGTTGTTGAGCTCCCTCTTGAAAGATACCAAGGAGGGAGCCTCAGCTGCTGCTGCTGGAAGAGAATTCCAAACTGGGATAGTTCTGGGGGAAAAGCTGTATTTGAAAGTGTTTGTTCTTGTTGTGATTTGACTGTATAATGTATTTGAATGAGTGATTTGACCTAGTGCGGGTGTTGCCAGGGAGGAGAAACTGTTCCGCTTTGATGTCTATGAGGTCGTTGATGACTTTGTACATGTATCAACAGGGATCAATCTTGTCACAGGACATCATAGGTCATTTGACCAGTTTGAAGAAAATATAATAGGTCATTTTTATAAAACGATAAGTCATAATGTAAAAAAGAAAGAAAAGGAAATACAACTTGAGCGCAACTAAAACTGTTTTCTAGGACACTCTGTTGCAATCAGTCACATAGTTTCACAGACTGCATGTTCAAAGAATGACATGAGAAAAGTTTGTTTGTTTTGTTTTGTTTTATGTTTTATATTCATTGTTTTGCATGAGAAAAGCTAATCCAGTACTATGCAATGTAAATAATAATAGGGCAACTATTTTTAGTCAATTGTTTCACCTAAGTCAATCTGATCAGTTGCAGCGCACATCAAAATCCTTAAAGTTGCTTACAGACACGAAGTAAACATAATAAGTCATATGACCTCTTGCCTGCAAAAACAATAGGTCATTTCAAAATTTTATCAGTCAATGACTGATGACCGGTGCTAAGAATAATCCCTGTATCAATCATGGTGACCTGATATTTTGATCTTCTTGCCTCAAGTGATTCCCATTGAAGCTTGGAGAGCATGGCTGTGTCGCTACTGGTGGTATCGTAGCAGTTCACGTATCTGGCCGCTCTTCTCTGAACAGCTTCGGTCTTCTTTGCTAGTTCTGTGGTGTGAGGGTTCCATACTGTTTAGCAGTATTCCAGATGTGGGTGCACTAAGGTGTATGCGTTTGTTTTTGTTGTTCTTTTGCTGTTTTCAAATTTTGTAGGAACCCTACCATACTGGGTTTTTTTTTGGTGACCCTGTTGACATGGGTTTTCCAGTTCAGTTTGTTGCTAATATCCACTCCTACTCCTACGCGTCCTAGGTATTTAGCACTTGACATTTCTTCTACTACTTGAGTACTAGTTCTAGGCAGTGGCCCTTCAGGTGGTATTTGAAGGCGATAGGTTTGCGGGACTTGGAGTTGGAGCATGTCATTGCATTGCATTTTGGGAGGTGGAATACCATGCTCCAGCGTTTTCCCCACGCAGATAGGGTGTTGAGATCTCTCTCTCTCTCTAAATTATTTCAATGCGTTATATTATTAGGCTAATGTTTAGTACTTTGGAATATTTTGTTTTGCATGCTGCGTTATTTTTTTAGTTGCTTTCGTATTACTTTTCATTCATTTTTACTATTCACAATCACAGTGGCTAGAGCCGCTGAATAGAGCGCTATCTAGAGGTATGGCATTCTTGCAACGCTCAGACCATGTTCTGGGATAGTAACTTCCTAGTCGAATTTTTCGTCAACAAATGCATTTTCTTATTTAGTATATTTATTTAGTATACTATAATATAAAAACCTCTCAGCTGTGCAAAAGTTCAAACAAAAATGAAAGGACAGTGAAGAGGCCGCGAGGCCTAATGTCCTACTAACTACCTGACCTGACCTATATTTAACGCATCTTGGTAAGGAATAGGGTTAGGGATAGGGACCTTAGGTATACTATGTCCAAATGTATGTGTGAAGAGAGAACACCACAGAACATTCTGGGGGGCGAATTGTCCGGGAGCGAATTGTCCTGAGGTGTATTATCCGGGGATGAATTGTCCCCAGCCCTGGGTAAATTGTCCGGGCCAAATTGCCCGGGGGCGAATTGTCCAGGGGTGAATTGTCCTGGAGCTACATACACTCTCAGTCTCACCAAGCTGAGGGGAACCACTGCCTTAGGCTCAGTTAGAGACTGAACTTGAGGGCAACTATCCTTGCAGCCAGGTTGACCCTCTCGTGACTAGGCCAAACCTCCTAAAGGACAGATAACTCAGCGTTAAACTTAAAACCAGGCTTCATGAAGGCTTACACAAGGCAAAAAGTGGAAATCTGTCAGAGAGTTCTAAGGTGAAGCATAATTTAATAAACAAAATATTATTTTTAAAGTAGCAAAGAAAAGGACTGAGTACTCTAAGTCTAACAAAGAGTGGCTCTATGATATCGTAATGTTAAAAAATAAACATTAAGGCCTAGACTAGAATAAACTGTTACAGAGTTTAAATTAAAATCAGTTGAGTACCAGTATTTCCTAAGATTATTATCAATAAAGATTTGTGATCACAAATTTACATCTGTTAGTGTTGATAGTTGACAACATGTGAAGATAAGAAACGAGCATCATCCTTTCAAGACACATCAGAAACTGTTAATGTTAGGAAATGTAGTGTCATTCGTTGTTTGTTATTTGTGTTTGCCTGCATTTCTTTCAGAATCATCTACTACAATGCCTCTGTACAACCCTATGTATCAAGGCATGGAAGTGGTTTCAGGGGTGGAATTCAAAAGAAAACTTAAACGTTAGGAAATGTAGTGTCGTTCGTTGTTTGTTATTTGACATTTTGTGTTTGCCTGCGTTACTTTAAGAATCATATCTACAATGCTCCCCCGAAGACGGAGTGTGGCTGCCCACATGACGGGGTAATCAAAAACGGTCACACACGTAATGTTCTCATCCCTAGCTGGTGCATTTGTACTGAATTGTTCAAGTGCTCTGGCTGTTGGGATGATCCCTGGAGTCATTAAGCCAGGGAACAACAACAGCATCTACAATGCCTCTGTACAACCCTATGTATCAAGGCATGGAAGTGGTGCCTGGGGTGGGATGCAAAAGAAAACTGTTAATGTTAGGAAATGTAGTGTTGTTCGTTGTTTGTTATTTGTGTTTGCCTGCGTTACTTTCAGAATCATATAGATCTACAATGCCTCTGTACAACCCTATGTATCAAGGCATGGAAGTGGTGCCTGGGGTGGGATGCAAAAGAAAACTGTTAATGTTAGGAAATGTAGTGTTGTTTGTTATTTGTGTTTGCCTGCATTACTTTCAGAATCGTATCTACAATGCCTCTGTACAACCCTATGTATCAAGGCATGGAAGTGGTGCCTGGGGTGGGATGCAAAAGAAAACTGTTAATGTTAGGAAATGTAGTGTTGTTCGTTGTTTGTTATTTGTGTTTGCCTGCATTACTTTCAGAATCATATAGATCTACAATGCCTCTGTACAACCCTATGTATCAAGGCATGGAAGTGGCGCAGCGAGGTGCTGGGGTGGGATGCAAAAGAAAACTGCTAACTGCAGACATGATGGACGATTGTGCCTTGCCATGCAAGAAAGAAAAGGTGAGATAATTTTCACAAAACAAAAAAACAAAAAACACTCACAAAACAGCGAGTCATGTAACGGTAGGCCTAGTTAGTAGTATATTATATCGCCATCCGCATGCAAAAGAGACGTAACTCAAAGTTGGTCAACTTCGATACATGTGTTGAAGTTGAACTTACCAGTTGATCTAGACAAGCTGCATCATCTAACAAAGCTGTAAAACAAGAATTTGCAAAGATAAAACACCAATGGTGACGCTAAATGAACAAAAAATTACGTTCTTTGATCTAAAATGACTAAATTATTGAGTTTTCTATTCCTCATGTGAAGTGACGTCATTCAACTTACATCTCTTTTGCATGCAGGTGACGATATATGAACACTAATTTGTATGAAATATTTTTTTCTTCAATCATTGAATCAGCCTTTAAAATTTCTAGTAGAAGTCTACACCAGAAGCCTAGATCGGTGTACATTTAACTAGCTTCATCTTAGCTTGTGTATGATTATGTTTAGTGCTCCCCACGAAGTTCTGTGCTTGTAACTTCCTCTAATCTGTCACTCTCTTTGACTCTGCCTTTTCCATTTGCTTACTGTCATCTACTATGTACCCGGTCCATTCTCCTGCCATTTTTCATAAAAGATTAAAACACTTTCAAAAACATTTCCTCCAGCCGAAGTCGGACTTGCTGGGCCTATTTCTTAGTTAGGCGCATAACGGCAGCATGACGCATTTGCGCTCATAATTGACAGGAAACTGTCTGAGCGATCGAAGAAGAAGAAGAAATTATGTTTAGTGGATACATTTTATTTGTTTAAAAAAGATATATGTATACTCTCGCAATGAACTGTTTGCTGTCAGTGGTGAAAAAGTTGTAGAATATTCCATCGTGTTTAACTGTTGTAAATTGATGATTTTGTTTGTTTGCTGTTAACATGTTACTTTTGTTTTTGCCTTGTTTCAGCTTGAAGCACCATCACCTGATTATCGCTTTTGGTCTTCAGTGGATAACAATAGACCTCAGCCCAAACAGGTACATAATCAATAATCAATAACGTTTGTCGAAAAAAATATTTTTATCTCCTGTAAAACAGTTCTTGAGCAGTTGCATACTAAAGGAATTCATATCAAGATTTCCTGTGTATTTGCTCATTTTTCTAGAAGTTTGTCTTAATAGTCGCCTTCTATAATTCTTATCTCTGGTCGCAATTCCCCAAGAGAGGGATTTTGTTGTTTTTTTCTTCACATTGTGCACATTGTCTTTAACTAAGTTTAAGCCGTCATTTGATGTCATTGAAGTCCCTTCAGATTTCATGTTACACTGTGTAATTATTTGGTTTTGTTCACGCTTCTATTGTAAATTAGTTTCATCGTTTCCTTCAAATTCTACTGAGAAACATGGCTGTTCAGAAGTTGTTATTCATGTCTGCATTTGTCACTTTTTGCCCCGTAGTTGATCACGTTATTCCCTTACATTTTGTTCTCGTGTTTTTACATCAAGGGATCATTTTATATTGTCTCTGATATTCTTACAATTCACCACTTTAATTTTATTTATGGGTATGTTATATTTTCTGTCTGTTGGTGCCATCAAATGTTATTGTCATAAGTATGAATGTCCATTTATGCTCTCATATTTTCTTAGTTAACCCTTTCAACACCAGCCATTTTTCAGCCAAAGCTTTCCATTAAACTTAACTGGGTAGAGAGAAGATTTTGTCTGCAATATTGGGGATTTCTCTCTGACATGCATAAAATAGGCCTAGGCCTGCCCTTACCTCCCAAAATTAAGAACATAAGGTCACTGGATAACAGACCCTCATGTGTTGCCTTTCAGTGACATGGGTGTTCAATCATTGTGGTGCCAAGAGGTGACAGTGGCGATGAAAGGGTTAAGCAGGTAAAACATGTGTTGTGAATGATAATGGTTGTGGTCCTGTTTCTTCTGTCTCAGAATCCTGAATGGAGGAGCGTGATGAATGAAGGGGCGATGGAGGTGGGCCTGGAAATCACACACAACAGTACACCCATGTACGGTTATCAACCGCCCAGACCAGTTACTCCCCCTGCTCAGATAATGAACACCCAGGTGAGCTAGGATATGTTACTGTTGTTGTTATACCCTGGCTAAAAAACACCAGGGATCATCCCAACAGCCAGGTGAGCTAGGATATGTTACTGTTGTTGTTATACCCTGGCTAAAAAACACCAGGGATCATCCCAACAGCCGAAGCACTTAAACACTATGGTACAAATGCACCAGCTAGGGATGAGAACATTATATGTGTGTGATCGTTTTTGATTACCACGCCATGTGGGCAGCCACAATCTGACCGGAGGATAGCTAGGATGTGATATTGGATGGCTTACCAGGGGGCAGTGGGCGTATGCCTCGTGCCTCCACAAGTCTGCCTGAGGGGATACCGGTTGGAGGAAGGGGGGGGGGGGGGTCTTTAACTTTTGTACAAATAGCTCCGCCATCTTCTGCAAGTTATGTGCTTGTAACTTCCTCTAATCTGTCACTCTTTTTGCCTTTTCCCTTTGCTTTCTGTCATCTACTATCTTTCCGACTCATTGGCCCATTCTCCTAGCCTTTTTTTGTTCTCAAAAAAAATCTTCCAAATTAATTTTCTTCTTTGAGCTCCTCCGAAATTGGAATGTTTTGGCAGTATGCATCGGGGAGACCAGTGAAAACTGAAAAACTGACGCATGCGTACCGTACCCATTATAGACTTATGGCCTGGCAGGCATGAAAGAGTTCCGCTTTTCGCGGAAAATCTGCGTAAATTTTTGAAAACTTCCGTGGGAAAAAAACAATTCCGCGTAAATGAATGAGCGATCTTGCCTTATTCGTATATGTACAAGTCTGTATTTGGCGATTCTCAAAGTGGTTAACCGGAAGTCGCTTTAGCTCACTGGCTTCAAAGTTGCGCGAAGGAAGGCGAGATGAGTATCTCTCGCTCACGAAAAGCATCGATGTTAGTTGAAAATGTGTGTTTTTATGCTATTTGAGCCGACGAAATGTTCGGACCCCCTTCTGCTGAATAAAAATTGTGACATGAGGTAGGTTGTGTGAAAAATGTTTTGGGGAACGTGACATAGTCCCCCCCCCCCCCCCCCCACGTCAACAAAACGTCGGACGATATGTGAAAATCCGGGTGGAAGGATTTGTGCTCGGCAATGTTTGAAGCTTGTAAGTTGTTTGCGAAGGAGGAACGTTTGACACCCCCCCCCCCCCCCCCCCCCCGCTCAACAAAACTACCGACGTGAGGTGAAAATCCGGGTGGAAGGGTTTCTGGGACGAAATTTTTTCCTCTTTTTTGATCTCCATCCACTTTCATGCCTGGGCCTGGGAACACAGAAGAAGAAAGATGGCTGAGAATTGTGGTGAGAGGAGAAAAGATGAGGGGATGGAGCAGGAAAAGAAAAGTTACACATGCATTAACCCTTTCACCGCCAAAGTCGCATTTTAGCACCACAGTAATTTAACACCTGTGTCACTAAAAAGCATCCAATTGGGGTCTATTATCCAAAGACCCGATTGTCTTAGTTTGGGGAAGTAAGGATATACCTTATTTTATATATGTCACAGAAGAATCGCCAATACTGCAGATGGATTTTGTTCTCTACCCAGGTAAATTTAACGGAACAATTTGGCTGAAATATAGCTGGCGGTGAAAGAGTTAACTCAGTTTTGAAGGAATTTTCGGCAAGCATGCAGATCAACACCCCCCTCCTCCATTTCTCGGTTCTTTCCGGGTTTTTTCAGTCTTGTCTTTCTTACTGCAGATTGAGCACTTAAACCTCTATCGTTTTCTACATTTTAAAATTAATTTTCGTCCATTTACACAATAAAAAATATGCATTCAATGATAGTAGAAGATAAAGGCAAGACGGAAAGAACGCAATGAACCAAGACTGTGACAGGGGGTGTTGCTCTGCATCTTTTCCGAAGTTTCTCAGAGTTAACCTTCGCCGGATGCCTCTTTTGACTGCACAGCGACGATCGTACGGGTTCGCATACATTTTAAAGAGGCTTATTTCTGTCTCTTCTCATTCAGTGTTAAGCGGGTTCATCTGAACCCATACTCGACGAAGAAGCATGTTGCAGCTTATTCCTAAAGTGGATGATGCGGGTCCAGGTGAACCCAGAGTACTGTACATCAGTGTAAGCACTCGCGTTAGTCGTCACCGCTTAGTCCATTCCCTGGAATAATGGCTGAACGACTCGGAGCTGAGGGGGAATTCGTTCTGGCACTGCAGTGCTTGCGGTAAGTTATTCATGAAATAAAATCATTCATTTTCTTGTAATTTCTAGAAATGGACATGTGATTTGTTTATGCTGAAGTTAAGTAATATCTGACAGGCAACGCTGTCAATAGTATTGTTTTTCATGAAAGCTCAATCTCGGTCAGCTAGGTCAAAGGGCATAGCACACTGCCATTCCAGACATCGCATGACGGTGCTAGGTTAGATTTTGGCCCCCATTCAGAATGGGTGCCCTTGCATGTATGTGTACTGTGTAGGCTTGTTGTGGTGTGGTATGGTGTGTGCGCGCGTGTGTGCGTGTGCGTGTGTGTGTGTGTGTGTATGTGTGTGCACCATTAGCTTTACATTAATATTTACGTTTCATCTTATTTTCAGTTTGGAAATGCCTGCTGGCCTCAGGCACATCCTCTTCCATCATGGAAATTCGAGGAAAGAAGTCTAGCGTGCCTTATGGGGCAATTTGATGGCAAGTGTATATTTTTATACTTTTGTGTCAGTTTTCCAAGCAAACACGCAACATGTGCACACGCGCATATATATATATATATATATACATACAAACATACACACTAACAATTTATAACCAAGAAAAGTGTATTTCCACCAAAAAGGTTGAATGGAGTTATACATCATTAATAACCATGAAAGCATGAAAGAGAAACTGTACACACACACACACACACACACACACACACACACACACACACACACACACACACATACATTTTCTGGCAGCATAAAAATATACAGCCTTGTTTGAAAGGCGTACATTGTAAAAACACTGCAGATGTGATTGTACTGCATTCTGCAGTTTACAACTGATTTCCCAAGAGACGACATTCATTATGTAATGCATTTAACAAATCAAGATGTCATTGCAAAATAGTAACAATAACAAAACATGTGTATGATACTTTTGGGGTTTTTAACATGCATAGGTCTACTAACAAAAATATTAATACAGATAGACAAATGGAGAGAGAGAGGGAGAGAGAGGAGAACACATATATACATGTACTATTGTTTTTTATGTATACATGTACTATTGTTTTTTTATAATATGCATATTATGTCTACTAACAATAATATTGATATATACATAAAGATAGACAAATGGAGAGAGCGAGAGAGAGAGAGAATTGAAAAATATTTTTCCTTTCTTCAGTACGTGTCAAAACTGAAGACAGGGGGGGTGCGGACCCTCGTCTATCCAGAGGAGGTGCGCGATGCCGTCAGGCAGCGGTTTGGTGACCCGCCTGACGCTGGGGCCTATGACAGGCAATACCTCGACCAGGTAACATGTTTGAATTAGTGCACATTCCACTTTGTTAAGTTTCAATAAAATCTTTCCATTTGTTTCACACAAGAAATGTAAATAAAGAAGATATAAATGATCACACACACACACAACCACACACACACACACACTGTTTTATATATTTATATACATATAATCACAAAAACAAACAAAAAAGAAAATCGCAACAAATCCGGTAATGTCGGCTACCAAGCTTTTGAGAGGAATTCCTCTCTTCTCATGGTTTCTACACAGAGAGAGAGAGAGAGAGAGAGAGAGACACACACACAACTGAACATATTTTTCCCAAAGCAAGTGATACATATGTACAACAAATTTCAATTTTACAAGGGCATAAATCATATTTCAAGCAATTATGGATAGGCTGCTGATGTGAACTTTGTTTTCAGGGCTACCATGTCACCCTTGATGAACTGTTGGGAGCGAAGTGGAGGGCACCACCAACCAACTGCCAGGCGTGCTTGTAGCATGTTTGTTTTCAGCACAATAAAATGGATCACAAAAAAACACTGTTTTGTGTGACTGTGTCAGTTTTTTTAGTGTGCGTGTGTGTGTGTGTGAGACGGTAGTATTATCATTTGTTCTTTTTTAACCATTACTTCAGTCTCTTTTTCTGCTTCCATTGCAAAATACAATACTGGGTTTGAAGATGATCAAGCTCTGCTGAATATTACTGGAAAGTGGAATGTCCAGTTCTCAAAGGCTTTAACTTTTTCTGGGCTTGTGAAAACAAAACGATGAGGCAACCAACAGGGAGAAGGACAACCGCAAAGCAAAATAACGAAGTGAAGAAAACCATTAGAAACATCAGAATTAGCAGAGAGGTCTTGTGTAAAATGTTGGACAGTGTCAGCATTGAAAACAATGGAAGGCTAAGGAAATAATGAACCGACACAGTGGTCAACTTTACGCTGGCTGAGTTGTGACGACTTTCACTTACTAGGCGCTATGATCTTGATGCACTGTGGACAGACTTTGTGCTCATGATCTGGGCAGATGAACTCCTCGCACCTGAAGCACCTGTGTTTTGTCTTTCTGTCAAGTCTCCAATGGCAGAACAGGCACCGCTTTTTAGAAACCTTGGGGGCTGCCTCAGATGCAGCACGCTTTGTGGCTGTCTGCTTTTTGACAGAAGTCAATCGGCCCTGAGATCTTTGGACTCAAGGTGTGTGATGGTCTTCTCAGCCAGCTGAAAAAGACTTCTTGGCATCACCACCTCCGCCATTCTTCGCTTGATTTGGGCCATCATGAGTTGTTCACCAATGCTCTCAATGAACAAAGAACGTGCATCCTTCTTGGACAAAGAATCGTCAGGGAATCTGATGCTCCAAATGCAACGAGCAGCAATTGTGGCCAAATCAATTATGTTTGAGAACATGACCATAGGCCATCGCTGTGTATTTATTTTGACTTTGCATGCATGAGCCATCTTGTCTATGGTATCAACAGCTCCTTTGGTGGAGTTGTAAAACAAAACCATCTCAGGCTTCTTCTTTGGATTGGAGTCTGAATCAACAACACCAGTGTCATGCATGGTGCTAAGAACAAAACATTCTTCTTGCGTTTGCTCTGATAATTCACCACAGTACCAACATCATTGTAGGCAAACTCACTTTCATGCAGAGCAAGATTCTTGCCTGCTTTGAAAGAATCTGGCAAGAACCGCTTGTTTCCTCTCACTGTGCCCACCAAAGTCAAGCCATTCTTCAAAAGGCTTTGAGCTAGCACGAGATCTGTAAAATAGTTGTCACATGTGATGTTTCTACCACTCTTGAAGAATGGTGTTGCCAGGTCAGTGGCGGTGTTGCGCCCCAGATTCACCTGCCTGTCTTGACCAGCTGGTCTACCCAGGTAGGGTTTACCCAGCAAAGGAATGTTCTTGTCAGCATCAGCCACCCAGAACACTTTGATACTATATCTGTCTGGCTTGGATGGTAGATACTGGAGGAAACTACATCTTCCTCGGAATGGCACAAGCTGCTCATCGATGGTGAGCAAAGGGCCTGGAATGTAATGGTTGGTAAGAGCGTTCATGAAGTCATCCCAAACATTCCGAAAGGGCGCAAAAGCATATTTCTGTCTCCTTGCATTCCTTGTAGACTTGTCATCGAACCTTAAGAATGTCATCAGGGTCTGAAATCTTTTCCTGCTCATGCATGCACGAACTAGACCAGTGCCATGAATGGTGTCCCAGATTCGTTCTGTTGACAACATGTTTTGTTTTCTACAGCCCAGAAAAAGCAAAAGCCCAATGAGACACAGACATTCCACTATGTCCATGCCAACACAACCCTCACCTTTCACTCTCTGACCCTCTATGTTGGTGAAGGTACAGATATCGGACACAATTTTGTCATTTACAAAGAGACAAAATGCGTCTAGTGCAGTGTTTACATTTTGACATCCCTTCAGTTGTGTAGGGGGTGCCTTGTAGATGTTTTTGGCAGGCGTTTTTGCTTGCTTTGGGGCTGTTGGAACGCTCTGCCATGCTGTTCCATCTTTAGCAGTTTGGGTGACAGCTGCTGAAGTCTCATCCTCCTCCTTCTCTTCGAGGTCATCCTCTGATATGTCAGGAGACTCCCCGTCGTCAGGTGGCAGGGGGCCCTCCTCATCACTTGTCTCGTCATCGCCACTAAGAGGGATGTCAAACTCTTCTTCAACACAAGTAGCGCTTGTTGAAGCCTCGTTTTGCGGCACTGAAAGAAACAAAAGTTCACGAAAAAACAATAATAACTATGGATTAATACTACACAGCATATCTCTCTCTCTCTCTCTCTCTCTCTCTCTCTCTCTCTCTCTCTCTCTCTCTACCCCCCTCTCTCTCTCTTTCTCTCTCTCTCTCTTCCCCCCTCTCTCTCTCTCTTTTTCACACACACACACACACACACACACACTCACACATACACACAGACACACACACACATCAAACACACTGACTTACACCTGCACACACTCAGAGACACACACACACCACGCGCACGCACACACACAAACATTCACACACACACACACACATACACATAGACAGAAAACAACTACAATATTGGTGCACATGCTTTTTGCAGGTTTATGTTTATTTACAAAGTAGAAGCATATTCTGTAATTGTCACTGAACTCACAAAATGTAAAGATTTCGACTTACATGACTCTGCAGCAAGGTCCTCTCCATTGGCTGTTGTTAGAGCCTCAAACAAGTTTGGTCGCTCCATTTTTCCTGCAACAACCCAAACACGTGGTTAATTATGATTGAAGTATCAGTCATTACTTTATTACTCTCTTTTAGTAAGCTGATGTACAATTGCCTCATAAACTTCAACAGTTATGACCCTCCACGGTCCAGTGTGCGTACACTGACTGAAAAACTGATGACGTTAAGAAAAAGTTTGTGATTATGAATAGTGTGTGTGTGTGTACGTGCGTGTGTGTGTACGTGTATGCGCAAGCACATATTTCTGCATCAATAGCCATGTGTGTTAATACATGTTTGAGAGAGAGAGAGAGAGAAAAAAAGAGAGAGAGAGTCAAAAGTAAAAAACATATTTAATTGTTAGGCCTCTGCCCCCCCCCCCCCCCCCCCCCCCCCCCCCCCCCCCCCCCCCCCCCCCCCCCCCCCCCCCCCCCCCCCCCCCCCCCCCCCCCCCCCCCTCCCTATCAATTTGGTTTCACTCACATTTCAAAATTAATAAACAAGAATACTATGAAGAGAGAGAGAGAGATTGAACGTGGGGTTAGAGATTGAACATGAAGTGGATACTTTTGAAGAGGGGTTATTTTCAGTTGGCACACCGCTTGTCAAGCATTTCTTAAGAATCCAACTCTGTCCCGCACAGCAGAATACTAATGCGCGTGATTTATTCATTCATGAACATGCATATAAACAAACACAATCTTCTTTTTTCATGCAGATATTCTTCTCTTGACAATTTAACTATATAATAACTGCTATCTTACCTCGTTGATGATTTTTGCTTGGCTGGCCGCAGGGTTATAAGACAAAAAAATGGATTTTTTTTGTTCCTGGCAAAAGATGTACACGTAGTCTGCTTGAGATGCGTGAGGAAAAAGGGTGCAGCTTTTTTGGTAGCAGAGACATACTATGCCGCAAATAGCGGTGCCTTGTATTGTAGCAGTGCCTTGTATTGTAGCGGTGCCTTGTATTGTAGTGGTGCCTTGTATTGTATCAGTGCCTTGTATTGTAGCGGTGCCTTGTATTGTAGCGGTGCCTTGTATTGTAGCGCACACACCCTATTCCTTTTCCCTCTGGGTTCAGCTGAACCCGCAACAACGCTGAAAGGGAGAAACATCGTCGCGGCTCTGTGATGAGCATGGGTTCAGTTGAACCCGCACGATCACAGATAGGGATAACTTGGATTTCTACTCTTTACAAAGTATGGGTACAGTTGGACCCGCGCGATCCTTTACGTCATAGTAAAATTACGTCATTGTTTATTCTTAAAGTTTTCAATGTACACCCGAGAAAATTTGCTGACACAAGGCAAATGACGTGTTTGACAGATACCTAAAATTTCATTAGGATATCTTTAATAGTTCCTGAGATATAAAGAATTATTTGTGTCTCTGGGTTCAGGTGAACCCAGGAGGCACGGTGAAGGTTAAATTAAGGGTTACAAGTCTCTTTCGACTGCAGTTGCCATTCAAACTGAGTTTCATTTGTTACCCATTGGCGCTATAGAAGAGAGAGAGAGAGAGAGAGAGAGAGACTGTTCCAACAGAGTGCTTTGTCTCCACGACATGGCTTGATCTGGTGTGCTATGAAAATCATATTTTCACATTATTATGGCGTAACATTTTCTGTTGGTTTAGATACACGTCTCACTATATCTTTGGTGCTAAAACAGAAAAGAAAATTGGAAAACAAAAGGATGGTAATACAAATATGATTGAAGAAACGGGGTCTGTGCTTGTTTCTCTCTTCAATACAGGAAGAAAAAATGTCACCAATGCTGTTTGTAGAAGTCATGGCGGATTCCCAAGGTAAAGGTCAAAGCATGAACTCTGACCCCAACGACCTGGATCACCGGATAGAGTTCTGCAGTTATAATTGCAGGTGAGACCTTTCATTTTGAACTGATCACTAAAGAGTAAAGTGAAATGCTTCTCTGACTCGCTCGCCTTTGTAGCCAGAGAGCAAATTTCTATCTGATAGCACACACACACACACACACACACACACACGCACGCACACACACCTGTGGGGATACCGTGGATCTTTCATACAAATAGCTCCCCCACCTTGTCACTCTCTTTGACTTTGCCTTTTCCCTTTGCTTACTGTCATCAACTATCTTTCTGCCTTGCTTGTCCATTCTTCTGCCTTTTTCCAAGAAACTTACACAGATTTTCTCCTGCTGAAAACGGACATGCTGGGCCTAACTATTTTTTTAGTTAGGTGCATAATGGCAGCATGATGCATCTGCGCTCATCTGACAGGAAACTGAGCGATTGATAACTGATCCTTTTCATCATCTGGTTTGCCTTTAACAATACCATTAAAAATTTTTTTTTAAAGAGACAGAGACGAGAGAGACATGAGGGGAAAGGGAAGTGAAAGACAGTGTTCCCACAGAAAGAGAGAGTGAGTGACTGATAAAGTCTGAATGTGGATGTACGCTGTGTTATTCTTATGTTGGTTTTATTTCTAGAGTGGTACGTTTTGTTTACATGGTGGAAAACAGTTTTCCCATATACTTTTGTACATGCATCAGAATTTGTCAGAGGATCTGCAAATTTCAGAGGATTAAGCATTTCTGACAGAGGATTGGCTTCTACTGTCAGAGGTTTTCCCCCAGTTAAATAGCATTTAAGGTGATTTATCACTGCATTGTGGTCATGCTGGGAACTACTTCTTCTTCTTTTTCGATCACTCAGACAGTTTGCTGGGAACTGATTTCAGTGCTGTCCCTCTGCAGTCGGGGCGGGGCCTTGGTGGCCCTTGTACCGCGGTTTTCAGAGAATTGGACTTCAGATTGTTCTGATGCCTGTTTGTATGATGAACAATAAACAATGTTATGTCTTATGCACGGGTGAAAGTAAAACATTCTCTCAATCCTGAAATGATACGTTTCAATGTTCTCTGTAATCTTCCCAATCCACAAATGTCCAATGTGTGTGTCTGTGTATAGAGGATGGGTGGGGATGGTGTAAAAATTCCATATCTATCATCTTGTTTTTATCTGCCATCAATATTGACAGAAACGTTTGATTTTATAGGAGCGTAGTTCCAGATGACAATAATTGGCCAATCCTGAAGACTTTCTATCAGCTTTTCCCATCCTGATTTCAGGAACATGCCTGAACGTCTTTCACCTATGCTTATGTTCTATGTCTTATAATACAAACTGTTGGCTTATTAAGTTATTTACCGTATTTTTCGGACTATAATGCAATATTTTTTTCCCAGACTGAGACCCTTGCGCCTTATCATATGACTACTAAAATAATAAGAAAATATAATAACAGAATCTGAATTTTGTGTAAAATTTGGGGGGTGCGCCTTATAGTCCGAAAAATACAGTAGTTTCATTTTATCACATTGACTATGTTCTGTTGATAAGCTACCGATACCTTGTTCGTGGTATTCTTATATACTGTTTTTCGGTTGTTGTTTTTATAGGGGAGCTCCACGAAGCCCGGTGTCCAACCGAATACGATGCTCTTGCCACAGTCAAACGTTCTGGCAGGAGGAGCACTATGTGTCTGATGTATACTAAATGTCTGCTACGTTTTATTATGTCGATTAGTTGGATGTCTGGATATGGTGTCTATGTTGTTGTTGTTGTTGATGTGAGTGAGAAGATGTGTACTGTATCTTTCTTTCATTGATGTTGACATGGAAGAAATCTGATCGATTTGTTTCGTTTGCTATTGTTTGTCAACGAATTTATGTTGTCAGTCACCAGTTAACCATGTGTACTAATACCAGACAAATGTTAGTAATCTCCATAGGCAGGAGCAAGAATCTCTAGGGTTTTTTTAGTCCCCGAGCCGAAGGTTCGGGGAGCTATTGTTTTTGTCTGATCCGTCCGGTGTGCCTCCGTGCCTCCGTTTTTCTCAAAAACTATTCAGTCTATCATCATCAAATTTGGTATACTAGTTTGCCAAGATGCAAGCTATCCACTGATGTATTTAGTTTTACATTAAGGTCAAGGTCGTGCCAGTTACGGGGTTCAAACCCTGAAACACATAATCGCTAATATCTCGCGAAGTTTTGCATGTATTTCAATGCAGTTTTTTCCACATTTCTTGATGAATGGTCTATAACACAGTTGTCATGAATTTTTCTGTGTGCGCATGATTGCGCGCTCAAATCACGGGTCCGAACCCCAAGGCTATATATAAAAAACTATTCAGTTACGTGCTGTTTTGATGTGTTTTTATGTAGTTACATGCTGTTTTGATGCGTTTTTATGTATGTACAACCGACACATTCCGATTTCGGAGTAGCTCGGCGATGCTGCGAGGGGACTTTGCAGCCGCTCGGCGTTGCACTTGTTTTGTTTGCTATTGTTTGTCAACGAATTTGTGTTGTCAATCACCAGTTAAATACATGTTCTAATATATGACAAATGTTAGTAATCTCCATCGGCAGGAGCAAGAATCTCTAGGATATGTAGGTTTTTTGCAATGTGGTTTTTTTTTACATTTGTTTTAATCCTCAGATCATAATGTTACGTGTCATATCAACTGCCTGTGTGGGTATGAGTGTGTGTGTCTGTGCGTGTGATGTTACAGCGTGCACGTGTGTATTAGCTTTTGTTGTGGAAGTGTTTGTGTGTGTATGTGGCCGCACGCATAATCCCCATATGCATGTGTGTGTGCATGCTTGCAAGCGTGTGATTGTGCATTGTATGTATGTAATTTGTGTGCGCGAGTGTGAGTGTGCGTGCGCCCATGGACGCTCTTCCAAGCAAGTGTGTGTTGTGTGTGTGCTTGCATGTGTATATGTGTGCACAGGAGAGATTGTGTTCAGCTAGAGAGAGAGAGGGACTGTGTGTGTGCAAGTATGTGTCTCTGAGTGCGCATGTTTGTACAAGTGTATGTTTGTGTAAGTGTGTGTGCGTTTCAGTGAGAATGTGTCTGTGCGTTTGATTAAATCTGTGCGTGTGTGTCTGTGTGCAAGAATGCGTTCACTCGCGTGCGTGCACGTACATGCATGTGTGTCAGTGTGCATGTCTGTGAGTGTTTCAATGCTGATTGTAAAGTGCTTTGTGCTCGAGAAAAAGTGCTATATAAATACCCGTTCGTTATTATTATTATTATATTCAGATCTGGATCTCATTAGGGCCTATCCATACTGAAATTTATTGTTTCGTGCATTTTTGTATGCCTTTGTTTAAACGACCCCCTACACACATTATTATATGTTATATTGAGATCTGGGTATGATGTACATCTTTGTTGAAGTGCTTTGTTGACTTAGACAGGCATGGTAGACCTCCGCGAATCGCGGAAAATCCGCAAAACAGTTTGAAACAAAATTATTGAAATGGCATGAAAATGTGAAAATTTCACTCATTTATTGAATTTTATTGAATTTTCTTCGGCCCCCTGGACCCCCGGCCATTTTCCTTGAAAACCACTTTGCCCCCACTACCATGCCTGCTTAGCTTTTTTTTCTCTCTTGTTTTTATATACCAAAGATGAACCACACTGCTGTTTGCAGGTAATGACTATAAACAGATGAAGCCTTTGCATTGTTTTTAGTTCTTTCTTTTTTTTTTTTGGGGGGGGGGGGTAACTATACTCCTGCAACTGAAGTGAACAAGTGCAGGCATGCTCGTTTTTCCTTGCCAAAAATCCACAAAACAGAATAATTTTAACGATTTTACCAACAAAGTATGAGGCAGTGTGTAATAAATGTAATGTGTGTAACCATTCTTGTTGTTGAGCAAGAAAAAGTTTTTTACATTTGAAAAATCAAACTTGGTAATATCGCTTTTTTTTTTTGCTTTTTAAAGGTAGGTGTGTGTGTGTGGAATTTTACCTTTGTTAGAAAGATGTGCTGTGTTATTTTAAGTTGGGCAGGTTATAACAAAGAACCAGTTTTACTGATATTTAGATTTTATTCTCTCCTGCTACAATCTTTATAGCAAAGTCCAAACCATTTAAGCACTACCAAAAAAACAACACACAAAAACTTTGTAGCAAAGTCTTAATAAACCATTTAATCACAACAACAAAAGTTTTCAACAAATACCTGCCCTCCAGTTCCAGCCATTTTTTGTTGTTGAAAAATAATCAAAATTATCTTCCTGCTGCTATTTTATTCCCATATGTTTTAGTTCAGCAGCTATAAAGATGATTTTCTTGCCTTGGTTGTTTAATTCACCAATTTCATATGGAAGACTACTACGAGCCATTTCATTTGTCTCACCTTCGACAAAGTCATCAAGGAGGAAATTTTAGATCATTTATTTTGTTGGTTGTTTACATATCACATTTGTTGTTTTCGTTCCCCAGCTTAAACGCTCTGGGGGCACACCCAGTGTCATGTGAACATTTTGCATGGCCTTGAATGGGAAGATAACGTGTATGGCTGCTTTTAAAGGGCCCCGCCACATTTGTTTTTATGTTTGTATATTTGTGTTGTGGTTGGTTGGTTGGTTTTTGCAATAGTGTGCCTAGAATGTTATGTTGACAAGATAAGTTACGCACAAACTAACTTTTATTGCATTTGATCCGAGTGCTGGATTCGTCTGCTCTTGTTACATTAACATTGAACTACAGCTTTACAAGAATATTGAGGTGCTATTACACAATTTGATAAATTACCATCCAACGGAAGTCATTTTTAGTCAAACAAACTTTAAGACCATCTAGCACATGAAGAACTTAGCTTGGTATTGTCTACTACAGTGCAATGACTGCCTTTTGCAAGAGTGAATCCCCTTGGTAGATGCTTGGGTACTGACCAGCAAGGGATTAACTCTCGCCGATAACCCTAATTGAGGCCACTGCAACGATCCCATTAAAAATGGCGGCTCTATCCAAAGACTAGAATTTGAATCGACATTTTTTTAAATAACATTCAAATTTGAGTGTTTGGGCAAACCTTTTTCTGTTTTCCTGAAGACAAAGTAAGGAAACTGCAAATATGGCCAGAAAATCTAGGAAACAGTAACAATCAGTGTTAGATTACTGCTGATGTTCATGGCTCAAGGGGGGCATAATCAGGGTTTCTGTCCTCACTACTCATATAGGGGAAAATGTCTGCTTGTGTGTCTTATTCCCATTACAGTGTCTTTGATCTTAGGTATTAACCCCTTCACTGCCAGAGAAATTACCTTTTATTCATGGGTGCTCCTGGGAAATTTTAAAAATCCTGCAAGGCAGGGGTCCAGGGGCCACCCAGTTAACTTGACTTAGACAATCCTAAAAATATAAAGTTCTTGGTAAAGGCATGTAAATATTTATCTGTATTCATTTCTTTTGCATTCTACACATGCAAGAAACCGACAAAACGTTTAAAAATAGGAAATTCCTTGCTTCTCAAATCCGGCGACGCAGGCTCCAGGCAATAAAAAAAATCCTGCATTTCAGAACATCCTGAAAGCAGGAGCATCCATGTTTATTTAATTATAAAATTGAAGAGACCTGTTACTCAATCTGAGGAAAAAAAGGTTTAGACTTAGAGATGCATCTTTCCTGACTTGTCTAAAACGAAAATCGTCATTAGGCAGGGAAGTTCTCTGCCAGCTTCATGCAGTATCAGACCTGTTTACTCTACTCTTTTCGAGTAGTATTCTACTCAATTTGGACCTCTACTACTCTTCAAAATTGAAAATAATTCTTTAATTACTCATATTCAGTGAACATTATTTGGTGGTTTAATGAAGAGGACTACTCATTTCACACCAAAACTACTCATTTCAGCTATCCAGACTACTCAAGACATGTGTAGGGGGTAAACAGGTCTGCAGTATTCTCATTTTTTTACCATTGCCCCCCCTTGGGTTTTTGTAAGTGTGTGTGTGCATCCTTCCCCTGTTACCCGTTTTTGGTTGTTTTTTTCTGTTGGTGTGGTTTCTTCCTGCCCCGCTTTTTTTTTCTCTCGTTCTGAAAAGATTTTGAATGTGTTTTCGTTTATTTTAGATTGATCGCTGTACTCTGGTAATTATCTGTTAATTGTAGCCTGTATGGTTTTTACATTATGTTTTTGCGGCTTTTTTTTTTAAAAGGGAGAGGGGATGTTTTTAACCCTTTCACCGCCAGCCATGTTTCAGCAAAATATTTCCATTAAATTTACCTGGGTAGAGAACAAAAACCATCTGCAGTATTGGGGATTCTTCTGTGACACATATGAAATAAGGTCTACCACTACTTCCCAAAACTAAGACAACAGGGTCTTTAGATAATAGACCCCAATTGGATGCCTTTTAGTGGCATTGGTGTTAAATCACTGTGGTGCTAAAATGCGACTTTGACGGTGAAAGGGTCTTGATATATGAAGGAACATTTTATTTAAATTGTTGTTAATCCTCCGAAGTCGGAATGTGGCTGCCCACCTAGTGGGGTAATCAAAAATGGTCACACAAGTAATGTTCTCATCCCCAGCTGGTGCATTTGTACCATAGTGTTCAAGTGTTTCGGCTGTTGGGATGATCCCTGGAGTGTCTGGAATTATGTGCTATAGGGTACAATGAGGGAAGTGTCATGTTATGAATTGTACTATATTTTTTAATGTTTTCAGGTTTTGTACGTCGTTAAGATTCATGGATTTGTGTTTTGCTATACGTGGTCGAACTTTACGCGGTGACAGTCCTGAGATAACCATAGCTGTTGACGGGACTATAATAGACTAACTAATGATCCCTGGAGTCTTTTAGCCAGGGTACGACAACAATAAACTGTTGTTAGTACCATGTTTTACTGAATATAAGGCGATACTTTTTTTTCCCAGACTGAGACCCCTGCACCTTATAATGTGACATAATATAGTAAGAAACTATGACAACAAAATCTGAATTTTGTGTAAAATTTGGGGGGTGCACCTTATAATCAGGTGCGCCTTGTAGTCCGTAAAATATGGTAGTTTATTCTTTGCTGTAAAAAAACACTTTTATTGAACATGCTTTTTTTAATGGTAGTAGCAATGTTTTGTTGTTCTTTGGTTGCTTTTTGTTGGAGGGAAAGAATCATGGATGTGTGTGCATTTTTTTCCAGGATTCGACATTTTTCATGCAACTCTGGGTAAACAGGCAAATGTTAAGAAAAGCCCCCTCCTCTGCACCCTTCCATTCATGTCAGTCTCTTCCGTCAACCGCTGTCGCATTCTCAGATTACCGCCGACACTTAACTGACCATATCCCAAACCCTATTCTTAATTCTAACCCTAACCTGAAACCGCTGTCACATTCCCTTAGGGCTAGAAATAGGGATAGGTTTTGGGTCAGTTTAGTGTCAAATACACAACAAAAAAGTTGATGGTACGTTATGATAAATTCAGAACACTTAAAGCAAACCAATACTAGAGTGTGAATTAATGTGGTCAGCTGAACTAAAATTATTGTTCATATCCAGTTTGTATTGGGAAAGGAATATTGGCAAGTGATTTTATATAGTTATATTTTTAAAGAATACGGCTGTGCAGAATATTCTCCACCTTCCCCGGAACGTTATCTTTTTTATCCATTTTCTGAATTGCAGCCACTAAAATTACACCCAATCTAGTTTTTACCATTTAAAGAAATATGGGCAAATGAGGAATTTTTAAAGACTAAGATATAAAACTTTTTTTTATAGAATACTGCTGTGCGAAAAATGCTGTATCGTTACCCTGCTCATCTTTTCCCCCCATTTTTTAATGGTGCCTACAAAAATTGGGTGTCAGTGTGTGTGTGTTCATGATTGTGGAGTGTTTTGTGTGAACATGAATCTCATCCAAGGAGTTTTCCGGCGTTTGAAAAATACATACCGACCACTGACTGACCACTGCCAACCCAGTTTTAAATAATGCTGATCAAGTTTGTGACTGAAGATGCCACTGTGTGTCGATATCTGATCTCCCATTTGTTTATTCTGTTTATAGAACAACGAACTTATGGTGCTGTTTTCTTCTTAGAGAATACATACCAGAAAACTGTCTATTTCCAACTTTGTTGGCAAAGTGAATGTTACGAGATATTATAAAATGGTCGACTTTTGGGGGGGGCTAAATAAACATGCCTGAGAATTGTTGTTGTCTCCGACTTTATTTTTGTGCCAGCGATACATGGGAGTTGGAAACAAAAGCAGGAATTTACTTTTGACACATTGTGTCAATGGTTATATAGATCCTCTGTGTTCCCATGCCATGTGACCATACGTACGTGTCCGGTTTACAGTTATCTGGTATCCTTGCTGCATTCAGCCAACACAAACAGGCACCAGGCATCAGAATTGTTGTTGTTGTCTCCGACTTTATTTTGTGCCAGTGATACTTGGGAGTTGGAAACAAAAGCAGGAATTTACTTTTGGCACATTGTGTCAATGGTTATATAGATCCTCTGTGTTCCCATGCCATGTGACAATACGTACGTGTCCGGTTTACAGTTATCTGGTATCCTTGCTGCATTCAGCCAACACAAACAGGCACCAGGCATCAGAATTGTTGTTGTTGTCTCCGACTTTATTTTGTGCCAGTGATACTTGGGAGTTGGAAACAAAAGCAGGAATTTACTTTTGACACATTGTGTCAATGGTTATATAGATCCTCTGTGTTCCCATGCCATGTGACAATACGTACGTGTCCGGTTTACAGTTATCTGGTATCCTTGCTGCATTCAGCCAACACAAACATGCACCAGGCATCAGAATTGTTTGAGGTCAAATCCTCTGAAAAACTAAGGTAAAAGGGCCGTCAAGGCCATACTTCGTGGCCAATACTTTAATCAATTCCAAACATGACCAAAAAAGCATATGTTAAGAAATTTACTTTCAAATGTTATCAGACAGTCCAATAACATGAAAAACAAAAGGGGAACCTCTAACACCGCAAACAAATCCTCCGCTTGTAATTTTTAACCCTCTGAAATTAGCAAAATCCTCTGACATACGCATAAGCATCGGCGATTGACAAACAAACAAATACGCATAAGCAACATATGTGAATACAAGACCAAAACAAAATCAGTTTTTCAAGAATTCTTTTAATTTCAACATAAAAGGAACAATCAATTACAAAGCAGATTCAACACAAGTATTAAAAGCACAAACCAAACAAATGACTCCCACTTTTAAAAAAAAGTAAAATATAATATAATGGCAAATTTTTACTTACAAAAACTACCGTAATTCACGGACTACAAGCCGCACCCCCTACTTTAAAAACTAAATCTGAAAAAAGTAACGCATAAGCCGCGGAAGCACGATGTCTGATTCCGGTTGAGTTGATCGCGGGTGCGTTGACTGCTAAAACAAAAGTGTCCGACCGCGAAACAGATCGTCATTTTGTGAAAAATAAACCAGAATCGGTGATTTTTTGGTCAACTGTGAACAAGGCCACAGATCAAAGGTCTGAATTGAGTTTACTTTCACTTTTGGTAACGTTTAGGCGGCGGCACTGTACTGGCTAGTAGGGGGGATAAAAAATAAGTTGCGGCTTATAAGCCGCGAATTACAGTAAATACAAACACAAAAACAAAACCCACAATATAATGAAAATCACAACAGCTTCAAAATACAAAGTTTTTGTTCTTTGAAGTAACAATTAAAACCAACTTGTCAAATTTAAAGAAAGACATGCATGGCAGCACGTTTGCTAGGTTGCGTGAGAGCAATTTTCAGCACCACAAAAATTCAACCAAGCCTTGCAAATGGCATTTCCATTTTATGCAGAATCAATGCAAATTGCAAGTTCTCACCAACAAAAGGCTCTCATACATGCCTTTAGCCCATTTTACTTTTACTTCAAAGCAAAATGTTACCCCCAACATCAACACTTTGAACTTGAACACAGCTGCTTTCAGAGTCACAGAATAAAAATGTACACGCACAACATTTTAAAGATAAAACGCACCACATCATCAGACCAAATTTAATCTCATTGGGATCATTTTAAATCTAATCTGCAACAGTCTCTCTCTTAGCTGATGGTCGTTATAATCAAAAATAAAATTCTTACCACTGCTATTGTTTATTCTGTTTCTTTATTTGTGACAAAAGTTATGAACCATTAAGCACAAAAGGTTATTATTAAAAAATGGGGTGGGTGGGGGGGGGGCTTTCTTTGAAATATAACCAGCAAATTTGGTAGTGTTTTAATCAATAGCAGCTTCAACAAACGCTGTTGAAGCAATAGGATACCTGCTATGTAAAATACATACTCTACATCAACAACTACTACTAGTACTAACTCGCCGTAACTCGGGGCAGTAAAATGTTCAGAATCCGATCAATCTGCAAGTGTTAAAAAGATGGCTAGGCACTTAACTGACTGAAAACTAAACAACACTGAGTAGGTACAGGCATCATTTTGAACGTTGCTTTCAAAGAGACGCACAACTAGACACTTGTGGACAGACCCAAATTTCTTTCCTATCTCTTTGGCCAAGCTAGGCAGGTTTTTAACCGAAAAAGTAGACGGATTTTGCAGACCAATGTCTGTGTCTCCCTTTCAGATAACTACAAGCTGAACACTGCAAGAAAGTGTTCAGCTATTTTTACGTTTTGTATTGCAAGTGGATCCCACTTTTGTCTTCTTATGAATTAATTTTGCGCTTCTATGTGACATTTTTAATCAAAATTACAAGTTTTTGTTTCTCGCAATTTTTTATGTTACAAGAAAAGAAGGGAGAATCTAATAAATAAAATAAAAAGGCCATGATCATGTATAATGAAAATGAAAACACAAAAATGAAATGATAGGTTGGTGAATATTTTTGTTTATACAAATGATTCAATGTGTTTTAGAGGAAAACTTAAGATTTAAAAAATGGTATCAACTGCTTAAAATTTATTTCCGTCCCTTTCTTCTGCTCATTCCATTTTTCACACTCACTCCATCTCTCTCACTCGGCCTTTCTCTCACATCTTAACAGGCTCTTATGCACACAAGACAGAAACAAAAGGTAAAACAAGCAGATTTTACATGGTTAGGTCTTGTTCACAAAGAGAGAGAGGTTCTTGGTCCTCCAATGACATTCCTACGCCTAAAAAAACAACCAAAGCAACATAAAACATGGACAATAATCAATGACTAAAAGAAGCATCTCACTGAAAACGGGGGACAACAGAAAAGAGTAAAGAAAACGAGAAGCTGTGAAGATTGCTGATGGTGTGTCTCCTTGACCAGCATGACATGCATTCATTGGGACTTGTCTCCACACTCCAAAATTATCCATTTCAGCTTCTGCAAACAAACACACAGTCCGTTTCTGTTGTGAATCTTCTACGTTTTCATCATGTATGACATTGCTTAGCCTACACTCCATGCCTGTAGCAGGTCACTACATCAGTCATTCCATGAAATTATTCTTCTTCTGTGTTCCCAGGCCATATAGCCATAATGGGTAAGGTACGTATGTGTCGGTTTTTAGATTTCACTGGTCTCCCCGCTGCATACAGTTGACACATTCCAATTTCGGAGGAGCTCAAATGAAAAAAAAAAATTGTTTTTGAAAAAAGGCAGGAGAATGGGCCAAAAAGTTAGAAAGATGGTAGATATGATAGAAGGCAAAGGGAAAAGGCAGTCAAATAGAGTGGCAGATTAGAGGAAGTTACAAGCACAGAACTTCCAGAAGGTGGGGGAACTATTTTTATGAAAACCCCCCCCCCCCCCCCCCCCCCCCCCCCCCCCCCCCGGTATCCCCACAGGGAGATTCCATGAAATAACTTGGATCTTTTATCAAAGTGAACATAAAAAAGGGAAAGGTAATAATATTACTAATAATTATTTACTGCTGGTACTTTAAAAAAAAAAGAAGCAAGCAAATACCTACTGTATGCACACACAGTCACAAACAGTTAATCCTCAGATTCCCTAATCAATTCCACAAATTCACCACTAAATCAAAGTGACCTTGTTCCCCCGGGGGGTCTTTTGCACAAATAGTTCCCCCATCTTCTGGAAGTTCTGTGCTTGTAACTTCCTCTAATCTGTCGCTCTCTTTGACTCTGCCTTTTCCCTTTGCTTACTGTCTGTCATCTACTATCTTTCTGCCTTACCGGTCCATTATCCTGCCTTTTCCCCCCACAAAAAACACTTTCAAAAACATTTCTTCCAGCCGAAGTCAGACTCGCTGGGCCTAACTATTTATTAGTTAGGCGCATAACGGCAGCATGACGCATCTGCACTCATAATTTACAGGAAACTGTCTTAGTGATCAAAGAAGAAAAAAAGTGACCTTGTTTTCAGAGCTCATTGAAGTCCATCCAGTCACTATACATGTCCTTGCTTAATTTAGCATGGCCTGGCCAAAATATATGCAAGTTCAAAACAAGTTGTCTCTGATATCCCACATCAACTTCAATACAATTTTTTTTTCATTCACAAATTATTTTTTTCTTTTTAGTTACCGGTAATATCCTAACCCTTCACAAAATGTTCTTACAATCTATTTGTAATCATTTGAGCTGAACTACTCTAATCTGTACACAAACACCACCCAAAACGCAACCTCCTTGGTGGGAGTTATAACTGCTTCCACCTACCTGCTTCGGCTGCGGTTTCTGTTCCTGGGAGGGGGGGATGCTGAAGCACTGCGACTGCGCGACTCCCTGTAGAAACCGAAAAAGAAAAAAGAGCCATTTAGTTTCACATCTTCGATCACTATTCTGTACGTGATCAACAACATCACTCCGACACACACATCCCACACACACACCCCTAACTTTAAAAAAAGGTGCAGTGGAACCTCAATTATAAAGACCTCCCATTATACGACACCCACCCACATAAGACCTACTTCTCTGAAGCATTGCCCTTCTTTGTAAGATTTAAAATTACCTCCTTTATAAGACCCCTCCCTAATAAGACCTACTTCTCTGAAACATTGCCCTTCTTTGTAAGATTTAAAAGTACCTCCTTTATAAGACCCCTCCCTTATAACACCTACTTCTCTGAAACATTGCCCTTCTTTGCAAGATTTAAAATTACCTCCTTCATAAGACCCCTCCCTTATAAGACCTCATTTTGGATGATTTTTGAAGGGAGGTTCCACTGTATAAATATGCCACTTCCATTCATCAAAAGTCCAAAACATCTCTGTCCAACACACACACAATCTAATAGTTATACACTCGTTACTTTCACTCTATCACCATTCCATTATAATAATAATAGTGTTTTACGCCCTCTTTGGCCTTTCGGCCATGTGGGGCATAACACCGTTCCATTACAGTGGAACTTCCCTTATAAGACTTCCCATTATAACACTCCCGCATCCATTTTGATAGCCCAATTATAATAGTGAGCTGTTAACACTAACAGCAACATGAAAAATAAGAATACAGTAACACAGCTTTGCTCTCCACATAGATAGCACAGCACCCAGAATCTCACATCTCAACATGTATCTTTAAAGGTCAAACGAAAACAACTTTCCCTTTCATGTCTTACCCACTCATCCTCCACCGCTTTCCTCCAGAGAAGTTACAACTCAAAATAGTATATAACTCAAGACAAAAGAAATGCAACTTTTGGATCAATTCTTCAAAATAATTTCTATTAAACAAAAATTGTTTTTCTGAAAATACTGAATTTCATTTTGTTTTTCAAAATTAATTTAATTCCAAAAGAATGTTCTTTGATGCCTGTTATTTTTTTTAATTTTCACACATGAACATGAGAATAAATTTAAAACTGAAGTTTCAAATTTCAAATAAACCATTAAAATGTTGCATTTTTTTGGACCAGTAAATGATAAAACAAGTACACAAACACATAAACAAGACTACACAAGAACACCATACAAAACGAACAACAAACTACACACACACAAACACCTCTTAAAAACAAAAACAAAAAGCTTCAAAACAAAACAAAAAAAACATGACAAAAAAAGACAGAACAGCAGAAATCATGTCAAAATGCTAGCATACCCAAAGACGCAACGAAACGAACAGCCGACAGCCGAGAGACACGGAGCCAATATCGCATGCCTCGTGAAGGGAGCTGAAAAGGCTTGTGAAGCCCGTGAACCTGACTACAGACGGACGGGGCAGAAGTTTGCGAGAAGAGCGAAAACAGGGGTCTGGCAGCTCGGCCAGAAGAGCAGTAGAAGCAGAAGTCAGCCAGACTGACTGAAGACAAGCGAGAGAGCAAGCATTTTGTGCCGTTGCTGCTGCTGCAAACTAGGCGCAGACAGCGACACCGAAGCTGAAGGGGGCTGGAGAATTTTGTAGCTAGTCATGAGCGAGTCGGAAGACTGCAGAACTGGGGCCGAAGAATTTGGAGCTAGCCATGTGCGAACCAGGAGCCCTGGAGTATGGAGCTAGTCATGAGCCTGGAGTTTGGAGATAAGCCTGCAGTTTGGAGCTTAGTCATGAGAGGGTCAGGAGCCTGGAGGGAGCAGGAGGGCGTTAGTCAATCTGTAAATTTGGTCCAGTGAAAACTTCAGTCAATAGTCTTCAATTCACCACACACACACACGCACAAATTTAAGCAGCACACTTGAAACAATTCAGCCAATACAGTCCACATTTAAAACAAATCAAATGTGTACACTTGAACAGTTCACAGACTAAAAACACTGTTCTCACTTTACCATACAGCAGTTCTTAAGTACACTGCTGTTACCTGATAGCACATCTGCTAAATTTCATTGTTACGAAATTATCGTATTTAGAAAAATTATTCACTTTACTAGAAAAGATAAGCAGTAACACAAATAAGAAAGCATAAATACCTCTAAAATCAAAATACCTTGAGCAAACCAGCTGGTGGTAACTTATTTCAACATGGAGATAAGTAGACAATAATCTTTAAAAAATTGTCAATAAAAAACTCATTGTATAGACGCCAATTCAAGTACTGTGTGTGTGTCACTGTGTGTGTTTGTGTAGATCATATTACACCAAAGGCATTCCCCTTCTCAAAACATCACAAACCATTACATCATTATATCTTGCAAAACAAATTTCTAAAGTTTATTCCGAATTAGTGAACACATTTGTCATTACATGTAAGAAGCCTTTTTTTTCTTTCTTTTTTCAAAGCATCTTGTTCTTTTTTTTAAATTTAACCCGGAACTCACTAACCCCCTCACAATCTGATCTTCTCCACCATCTTTAAAACTTACACTCACTAAAAATATTGTAACAAAACAAAATGAAAGATTTTGCGCTTTTTTTAAAAATATTTTTTTTGGTACAATTTTACAAAATGAAAAAGCGACTTCAAAATTACCACAAAACAAAGCTTCTCAATTCTTCCTCTCCCACATCAGCCATCCTGCCTAGCGGTCACTCACCTGAAACGTCTCTGTTGGGGCCGGTAGTCGTCGTAGGAAGGCCGGCCTCTGGACTGGGAGTCATAGCGCCCGCCCCCTTGTCCACCACCCCCGTAGCGTCCACCACCACCACCACCACCACCGCCGCCGCCACCACCACCACCACCACTAGCCCTGCGGCCTGAGGCCAATTCCACACGAGCTCTTCGCCCGTTTATACGTCTGTCAGAAAAAAAGCATCCTGTGTAACTTGGATATTTCTTCTTCTTCTGTGTTCCCAAGCCATATGGCCATAATGGGTGAGGTAGGTATGTGTCCGGTTTTCAGCTTTCACTGGTCTCCCCCACAACATTCAACAGACACATTCCCATTTGAATTTCAGAGGAGCTCAAAGAAGAAAATTATTTGGAAGATTTCTTTTTCGAAAAGAGGCAGAAGAATGGGCCAATAAGTAAAGAAAAAAGAGTAGATGTTAGTAAAAACTTGGATATATTTACAACTTAGAAAAAATTGGGGGGGGGGGGGGGGGGGGGGGGGGGGGGGGGGGGGGGGGGGGGGGGGGGGGGGGGGGGGGGGGGGGGGGGGGGGGGGGGGGGGGTGTTTTCCCATGTTTTATTAACACACTTTTGCAGCAACAAAATATATATATCCTATATATAACACACAAAAAGAAAGAAAACTACAACAAATTATACTAGTAACAAACATAGTGATAAACACACTTTCAATTTACGTTCAATGGTGGGGGGGACCCCCAAAAACAGAAACCTGTTATCACAGTTGAAAGACAGAATTTTTTTTTAAATTTAAACTTTTGCTTTGGCACCTAGAAAGATACACCAGAGAACTACCATTATAATATTATTACAAGCAACAACTATCACTAGTATCAGGTACGGAGGAAGTAAAAGAAGCAATCTGTTTGATAATTAACAAAGCACTTGATAAACTGCACACTCAAGAGAGTTTATAGAACTCGTTTCTAGCGTTAGTTGCATTTTTAAGAATTTCATTCACTGATTCAGATAAAGTTTGAAGCTATGACTTATGTCAGTAAAATTGAAGCTCTTCATATTTCAATTTTCATAACAATTTCATAATACAGTGGAGCCTCCCTTATAAGACCTTAAAAAATCATCCAAAATGAGGTCTTATAAGGGAGGGGTCCTAAGGGAGGTAACTTTAATACTTACAAAGGGCAATGTCTCAGAGAAGTAGGTCTTATATGGGAGGGAGTCTTATAATGAGGTCTACCGTCTTATAAGGGAGGTTCCACTGTATCACATCTTTTATGAGTTGTCTGAAAGAAAAAACCCAACTTACATTCCGTTAAGAGACCGTATGGCATCCTCAGCATCGCGGGGATCCTCATACTCGACAAAGGCAAACCCTGGAGGCTTCCTGGCGATCCACACGCTGCGCAGCTGGCCGTATCTTGAAAATTTATCTTCCAGTTCTTCTTTGGTGGTGCCATACCCAAGGTCTCCAATGTACACTTTGCCTCTAGAGTCGCTACGAGACATTTTGGCGTTCGGATGTTTGCTTCTTAATGTTCTTTAATTCTTGTTCAATCCCTTGAGACAAAACAAAGTGAAAGACAGAATGATACTTGATAGCCATAATACAAAGAGCATAAAAATGTGTGGTCACAAGACACAACACATAATTGTATGCAAACATTGTTTTTTTATGCACTTTCTGGGGGTTAGGAATATAATTATCTCAGTCAGTGTGTTTGTAGTTGATTCCAGGTGGTTTGCTCATGTGTGTAAGTGTAAGCAAACATGTTTTTAGGCATTTTCGGTGTATCTAAACACAGAATGGTGCCGAATAATGCTGAATGGTACCGAATGGTGAATGGTCAAAACACTGAATGGTTGGGCCAATTTCCTGCAAGTTTCGCCTTGAATCGGGTAATGGACAGTTAGAATCGGTTTAGGGCTATTTTCATCAAAGAAAAATAATGAAAAAATAAAATAATCAACAAAGAAAAACGAACTTCGTTTAACGATTGCCACATCCACCGCTGCAAAGTCAGCTACATTAGTGTCGTAAATTTTGCCGAAGGAAAACAAATGGCGGACTTAGCATTCACGCTGCTGTTTTGGGCGGCTATTTTTAAGGTTAAAAGTTTCCACCATTCAGCCCTACCATTCAGTGTTTTGACCTTTAGTAATCTCACCATTCGGCACCATTTGGCAATATTCATTATTTGGCAGCATTCTGTATTTAGAAATTAGACATACCCCGCATTTTAGAGGAGCTGGGAAGTTGTCATGGGGGATATTTTAAAATTTAAGGTGTTTGGAGACAATTCCAGGTGTTTCAGTCATGTGTAGGTCAGTGTGGTTGGATCTCATCTGCACAAGCTTGGCAGGCTTTGCAGTATCACAATGCGCTTCTACTATTTTCTAGTTTTTAAATTAAAGGGCGCTTTAAAAAAGTCAGATTTGATGCGTACAGAAGATGAAACGCACGCACACACACTCTTCTTCTAATGGGTGCAACTACACAAAATGAAAAAAAATGAAAGGCCGGAGTCTAGGAGTATTGTCCCCCTGCAGCTGAAGAAAAAATTGATTTATAAAGGTATTTTAGTTCGGAATATCACACCGAATGGTGCCGGAAAACACTGAATGGTGAATGCCGAACGGTCAAAACATACAGAAAAATGGTGAATGGTGAATGCAGAATGGTCAAAACACAGAATGGTACAGCTGAATTAACCCAAAATTGAATAACAAAATACCCATTTTCTAATATTACTTAGACTACAAAGTACAAGGACACTACTGAAAAAATACAAGACGTTGAGGAGTGGGTGTTCATCTACATCTTAACCCAAAATTGAAAGGATTAATTTATAGTACACACACACTGTAGTATGAAGTTGGCTGCCAAGCAAAAGCAATTCAAAACGGAAGACAACAGTAGAGCAGTAGAGCCTAGAGGATACCGGCCCAAGGAGACAAGACAGATGGGGATACCTCATATTCACTGGCACTGGGGAAACAAAAGTCGCGCATGGTGGCAAAACAGCAAAACAATAGGGAAGAGGTGATGATGTCTTTGTTAAATGACAATATTTATTATTTGGTTATCTGTGTTTTCATAATTCAGCCTTACCATACAGTGTCATGACCATTCGGCATTCACCTTTTGGCATTTTCCGGTGTTTAGACACACACTTTTAGTTTGCTTTTTCCACAATTTATACAAATGCTTATTTTATTAATGTTTAAAAAATACAGTAGAGTAGTAGACACACAAAGACCTTGTTTGACAAAAACAAAACAAAAAGGAAATTCCTTGTCTGGTAAAATTATAAAAACAGGAAATCCTTGTTACCAGAAAAACTTGCACCCATGTTTTCTTCTTCGCTATACTGTCCGCCTTCAACGTACTGTAGATTCTGACAGTCAACTATTTTTATTTTATTTTTTACTGAAAAGAGGTTCTGCGTTATATAATCTAGTAGATTTGATTTGGCAGAAGGTGATCTTGGACTGACATAGGAAAGCAGCAGGAAATGAAGGGGCAAGGGAAGGACACAGTAACTGTCTCTCTCTCACACACACACACACACGCCTATAAAGGTGCTGTATTCATGAACAAGTCAGTTTGTTTTGAGTCGACTATGTCACATCTGAAAAGCATCCACCATCATTATCTGATCATATGGCTTGTACCCACGTGTCGTCATATCCGGCCACAAGGAGCGTGCCATATTATGGGAGACCGCCATCTTAGTCAGTAACTTTGTTTAAATAATGCCAGATCGATGCTGTTTACACACAAATCTGACTAAGATGGCGACACTTCCGTTGGAAGGGTCGAGATGCGCACGCAGGTGGGCGGGAGCCATAGTGACCATGATAGCATAGCAAGTCGGATATCGTTTCAAGTGATATCAATATACTTTTTTACCTGTGAACTAATAGGCTTTTGTACATTGATTTGAATCCTAATAAAGTTCCTCTAAATAGAGGAGTACATCACGCTTTTATATTTTTGGTCAATATGATTTTTGAATTGAGTGGAACGAGTATTGTTTATTTTCTTTGTAAGTTTGAAATTATGCCCTCGAGCTCTATCTTCTTCTGAAAGTGTTAATAAGGTTTTCGTGGTGCTAGCATCATAAAGGTTGTGTAGAATGTTATAAACCTCAATAAGGTCCATTTCTACAGTGACAGAATAGTCAAGTTTGACTGTGGTCACTTACAAGTTACAGGAAGGAAGGAAGGTCACCTCAGTCTATCTAAACTTGGCAATTTCAAATATTTCAGTCTCTCTTCGTAGTCCATATTACTCGTACCAACAATTTCCTTTGTAAATCTCCTTTGGACACCCTCAATATGTTCAATATCATGTTTTCTAAGAGCCAAACAGGGTCATGATCATGATGATCATCATGATGGTCTCGCTCTCACTGAGCTCTCAGGTCTGTAGTCTGGTGTAAATTATACAAAATCAAAAAAGTCTTCTGTGCAACATATCTGACAAAGGGGTACTTAAGCGCCTGTTTTTTTAAATTACCGCAATCGAAAATACGTTACAAAGCCAATCATAACTATATACGGCTTTCATGATAAATTGACAGACCTATTTTTCAGATCTTGTCCACAGCCAACACAATCTTCCCGTCAGTCACTGCGAGCATCACATCAATAAAGATATGCTATGTGTACAGTGACTGTGCATCATTGAAGCTATATTATGTACAAACTCTTTCCATTCAGTACTAAGTAGAGGTGGGGGAAAAAACCGGTTTGAACCGAAAAACCGGTCTTGAAATTCCGCGGTTCGAAAAACCGGTTCGAGTTGCTGTGAACCGGTTTTTTAACTGCAAACTGAAAGTAAGTTTCTCTTAGAACAACGCTGAATCTCAGCGCAAATTGGGTGTTTGTAAACCAAGAGTAGCTGTTTCTAGTTGTCTGGTGTTGTAAGGAGCAAGTATGGCCATGATTAGGCCTACACCACAGTAACGAACATTTGGAGGTATTTTCTCCTGAGAGAAAAAAATCGAAAGAGTGATGGAGTGATTGTAGAAACTATTGCCCGCACCAAGAGAATTGTGAATGGAACAACAATAAAACAATGTCTTTTGAAGTTTATTTAATTTCATTTCTATAAATTCTTATGCTAAGAAGATGAGCAAATATGTTCGGAAAAAAATTGATATGCACACACACACACACATGCACACACACACACACACACACACACACACACTCTCTCTCTCTCTCTCTCTCTCTCTCTCTCTCTCTCTCTCTCTCTCTCTCTCTCTCTCTCTCTCTCTCACACACACACACACACACACACACTTATAGGCATCTAAAATAAATCCCCAATGCCCCACATGGCCGAAAGGCCGGAGAGGGCGTAAAAACCCTATTATCACACATATTACGCTTCATAAACTGCTTATTAACGTACATCCAGTAGTTATTGTTCGATTAAAATGAATGCGCTTACTGAAGATATTGTCTAAAAGTAGAATATGTCATTACTGTTGTAAGAATGAGATAGTAGCAATAACAGCTTTTCTCCACCCAACCCTGGGACTGAGAGAGAGAGAATGTGTGTGCGTGCATGTGCGTGTACAAGCGCGCGTGTGTGCGGTTGTGCACGTGTGGCTGTGTGTGTGCGCGCGCGCTCGTGTGTGATATTTTTTCCTTGCATTGTGAAAGATTTTCTCTTGTCATTTTGTTTATCTGTTCAGGTACATAATTAAGATTATTATACTTTTGTATTCCTTATCCTCCCGCTACATATCTGATTATTCTCAAAGCTAGTTCATTGATTTGTGAATGTGCCACCATCCTTCACACTCCAACCGCCATATGACGTTTTGTTTTTGCTTTGGTTTAATTATTTTCCCTATGATTATAATATTTTTCAACTACACCCCTACCCTCACCTTTCTTTGACACGGGTAGATGGCCCCGTCATTAAAATGTTTGTTGGAGTTGAGCCAAGTTTTTAGTTGAGTGTGTGTGTATGTGTGCGCGCGCGTGTGTGAATATTCTGACAAATACATATGTTTGCATAGGTGAAACTACTGATGCGAGTACTGGTTAAAAAAACCGGTTCCAAAAGACCGGTTCGGGACGAAAACCGGTTTAAAAACCGGTTCGAAATTTTGAACCGGTTCTCAACTCTAGTACTAAGCTATAACTTGGGAGCATAATAGCGTGTGTGAATATTCTGACAAATACATATGTTTGCATAGGTGAAACTACTGATGCGAGTACTGGTTAAAAAAACCGGTTCCAAAAGACCGGTTCGGGACGAAAAACCGGTTTAAAAACCGGTTCGAAATTTTGAACCGGTTCTCAACTCTAGTACTAAGCTATAACTTGGGAGCATAATATTTTGCCCTGGCTCTTTAGTGCTGCATCTAAAGGGATTGGCTGGCCTTTGGGGGATTTTTTCTCCATACCTATCTGTGTGTGTTTATAGCATAGTATAGCATAGCATATTAAGCAGCATATATGTAGGCTGCGAGGCCTGTTGCTGATCTTTTGATCAGAAAACTAGTCTAGCCTAATTTAGGGCTAAGAATACCCAATCGTACCCAACAACGTTATGCCAAATAAACTACTCTGTGTGTGTGTGTGTGTGTGTGTGTGTGTGTGTGTGTGTGTGTGGTGTGTGTGTGTGTGTGTGTGTGTGTGTGTGTGTGATCCCTGGAGGTTTTTTTATATTTTAGCCAGGGTAGTTCAACACCAACAAAAAGAAAAACAAACAAAGACAGAGACAAACAGAGGGACAATGAGAGCTAGAAAGAGACAGGGAAACAGACATAAAGGGAGACACGCACAGAGAGAGAACTGGGGAGAAACAGAGAGAGGGAGACATGGAGAGAGAAGGAGAGACAGACTGTAGGCTACGGTTGGTGTACTTGAAATTGATGCAATATCGATCTCACATTTAAAAAATAAATCATCTGTATAATTTCTAATGGGCTGAAGGTAAGAGAGATTCTGTGCCCTTTTTAGAATAATCCTTTTTTCAATCAAGAAATATTTCATTTGTCACTTAATTAGATACTGAAAGGCGTCTATAGTCACACACACACGTGCGCGCGCGTCATGCTTTTTTGAATTATACCTACGGCATTTAGATGGGATAAGCCTACCTGTGTAAGAACACCTTGAGGTGTACAGACTTCCAATACCTTTTCTAGAATTTGCCTTATCTTTGTAGCTCAGTTTGTTATGTAATGTAGGCCTTCCTCTATCTTCTATCACACTACACGCTTTCAAGTCACAAACAGCAGTGTACGGTGGGGTTTCTTTAGTGGATGTCATCTAAGGATGGAAAATGTCAGTGCTCTGTACTATTAACACGATTTTGTTGGTTATTTTTGTTGTACAAAACTGTAAGTAAAACAATGTGCAATGTGTGCGACTGTTCACACACATACATGTATTGTACACACACACACACACACACACACACACACGCGCGCGCGCGCGCGCGCGCGCGCGCGCGCGAGAGAGAGAGAGAGAGAGAGAGAATGGAAAAGAGGGCGAAGGGGGCTTATGCATAGGGTCCTACACAAAAACGGTATTAGATAACACCAGCCTTGTTCTGTGCATTTTCCTCAAGTTTCTTTAAAGTTATTATTATCCTAAACTTTCTTTGTTATTGTTCTTGAGCGAACACAAAGGGATGTAACCTTTGTTACCTGAAACGGACAGTGTGGCCTAATTAATAAGAGTGTGTATGCTTATTCTTACATGAATGAAAGTAGTAGGGGGGCCTATGTTAAATTCCTGCGACTACTAATCTGCTACTATCTTGTCTTCTTCCCCCAGCTTCAGCTCTACAATGGTCACCTAGTCCTAAAAACGAGGTCATATACGCATGTGCGAACGATGACGTCACTCTGAACTGGAGCTACACTTTAGATCCAGGAGACGTCGTCATTTCCACCAAATGGTACTTCGAGGGTCACTCTCACGAAATGGTGGCTGCTTCCATCGACGGCAATTTCTTCCTCACTCCTTCTTTCTCTGACCGCGTGCAGCACGCGTCAGATGCCGGATTGGTCCTGAGTCACATGACTGTCGAGGATGCTGGGAACTATTCCGTGGTGGTCGCTGGTCACAACAGTTCCGGAGTGAGCTTTGAGGAAGGTCGGAAAGTCATGGTGCGAGTCGCAGGTATGTGGGAGGTGTCGCATGAAAAAAGGTAGCTCGTAAAAATAAGTAGCTCGCTACTATGAGAGTCTGTATTTGCGACAACCACAGATTTCTTTTTTTCTGTACTTTAACCATTTACCTAACCCTAACCCTAACCCTAGAAAAAAGTGAAATTTGTGGTTCATGTATGATGTCGCAAATACACACACTGTCATAGGTAGCGAGCTACTTATTTTTACGAGCTACTTTTTTTTCATGCGACAGGCGGTACCTACTCTATTTCTGATGTTTGTGTGTGGGAGGGTGCAACAGGGTGGGGGTCTGTTAGTCTGATATAATGGCAGAGATGACAAATACTAATGAAATAAAGCTGTATGTCCATATCAAAGGGGAGGGGTTACAAATGGAAATCATAACATGATGATGCATGTACAATGAACACAAGTAATTATCTCATGGATATAATAACTTGGCCGGTGTAAAGGCCATTTTCTTAGGTTTTCTGGAACACCCACTATTTGCATTCACCATTCTTTCTTACCTACTTTTCAACTTCCCTTTCAGTAACAGTTTTTGGGCCCATAAACCGTTGAGGTGTCCAGAACATAGGGCCTAGATTAATGGGTCACCCCCCACCCCACCCCCCCCCGATTAATGCCCCCCCCCCCCCCCCCCCCCCCCCTCTGCGTCTTTTGCTATTGCTAGCCAATGGGAGTAGGTACCGTAAAGCAATGGGGCTCTATATTGAAAATTCTCTACCCGTTTCGTGCACCGTGGCTGAGATGCGAGCGCCATCTACATAAGATTATTGTCCTTGCCTGTCATGAAGTAGGGGAAGACAGGGTAAAAAGCGCATGCGCGGGTAAGAAGCCCACCCCAATTATCTCACGAAATAAAGAAAATGTCAATCAAATTTGCCCATGAGACGAATGCTAGACATTAACGCTCGTCTCATGGGCAAAATGAGACTGAAATTCGCTTCATTTCATGAGATAATTGGGGTGGGCTTCTTACCCGCCCATGCACGTTTTACCCCGTCTTCCCCTAGTAGTTCATAGCCACAGAAAATGATCTGCTCCTGACTCATCACTAGGTGGCATAGGCAGTTCAGGTCTAAACTTATCGCCCTCTCGTGTCGGCAAGTAGCACTGATATTAAAGGAAAGAAATAAGTGCAGGTGTAAAGTTCTGGCATCATTGTCAAACTATTTTTGGCAAAGATCTACAACGAAAAGAAGAATCGATCGAGAATTTTAGTGTTACGCTGTAATGTGTGAATTTGACGCTGAGTAAATTAAAATTCGATGGCTTGGAGTCAAAACGGATTATCTTTAGATAGTCCATTGACGTATTATTGGATTTAAGCTTATTACAAAACTAATAACTTGTATCAATTAAACAATGACAGCAGACGTATCAAAAGGGGGTTTTGCTTTTTATATTTCAACAGTCTTTGTTATGCAAGTTATTAGTTTTTGTAATAAGTTCAATAATATGTCAATGGGCCATCTAATGATAGACCGTTTTGAGTCCAAGCCATCGTAATACTTGTTTAAACCAAAAGAAAGGATTTTTTGGGGTTTATTTTACGTTATGTGTGTCAGACGACCTGAGGACAACTGACCATCAGCTGCACGCCAGCCAGCAGGCAGTGGCCGAGTACAGCGACTCCAGTGGCCAGTGGCACACAGTGCTGACCTGTGGTCACTTCACCTTCCCTACTGACCCCCCTGTCTCTGTGGAGTGGCTGGTAAACATCTTGAGAGTATTTTAACTCTATCTTACTCCCTTTTCCTGCATTCTCAACTGGGTCTCCGTACTGAGAGGGTCTCTCACTGCGCGCAGCTGATTCCGATGCAAGGTGGCAGTTTGCATTCGACGTCCTATTAGGTGGCAGAGTGGGAAGGACGACGCCGGTGTCATGATAAATAAATACCTGTCATTAAATATCTACCTCTCGCATGCGAACTGTACCCATCTAACCCTAACCACGGAAAGAACCTAGAAATAGAGCAGGAGGGTGTAAATCTACATATTTGCCGAGACATCGATGTACAAAGCCATGCACTTAGTTTCGTAAAATTCACAATGGCGGACAAACAAACGATTCTGATTGGCTACGCTAGGACTACTTCCGGCTAGGACTACTTATCTCATAGAGGTAAAAATACACCGCCACACCGGATCTCCTCCCTCACCATTGGGAGTTTAGGGACTTGCAGACTGGAAGGATTGGCGTGCAGCAACTTGGGTCATCTCTACAGTGTTGGCCTTTGAGTCAACAAGACCGCCGATGCCCAGTAGACACCAGTGGCAAGTTGTCCAAGGCTGGTATAAGTGGGTCCAGCTCCACTTGTCTACTGGGAGGGATACATCCGCCTGCAGAGACGACTCGACTTGACTGCATGTCCGTCCGGCCCGCCTGCGACGACACCGATTCCCCGGTACGGAGCAGGTCGCCCGGTGGTCCTGAGGACGGCCTTGAGAGAGGAAGACTGATCCACACCAGCAACACCATCGACGCCAACGACCAGACAAGCGGGACTACAGGAGCACCCAAGGCAACCTTTTGGCTGTCTCACAATATGCAGTCTCCTACCGCCTCACAGATGCGAGCATCTTAGCCCTGAACTTTGACGATGCCAACTTCAGCATCACAACAGGTATTTTTAAGACTTGGATCCCGCCCGAAGTGTTCCCGCAGCCGACAGCGTACCCGCGTTCAGGGTATGCAACGTGTTCCATGAATCATCTACGACGACGTCTGCCACGTCACGAACTCCTGTCCCACCTCCACCGACCTTTCATCATCATCATCTCAACAGGAAGACTTTGTCTTCAGGAACATCGTCCATAAGGGTCTCCGATCGATTGGACGCTAATCTCATCTTCTCCTTTTCCTGCTCTTGTCTCGCTGAATTCGAAATTAATTTGCAATACTGTAAATTGAACAACAGTTTCGGGGCACTGGGTGGATGCCTCGTGCCTCCACACGGGGAGCTAGACGCCCCCGCCACGACTGAGTCTCTCTCCCGTGGGGGGGGGGGGGGGGGGGGGGGGGGGGGGGGGGGGGGGGGGGGGGGGGGGTATTTCGTAAAAATAGTTCCCCCACCTTCTGGAAGTTCTGTGCTTGTAACTTCCTCTAATCTGTCACTCCCTTTCACTCTGCCTTTTCCCTTTGCTTTCTATCAACTATCTTTCTGACTTATTGGCCCACTCTCCTGCCTTTGTTCTAAAAATCTTCCAAATAATTTTTCTCCTTTGTGCTCATCTGAAATCGGAATGTGTCGGCTGTATGCAGCAGGGAGACCAGTGAAAACTGAAAACCGGACTCATACTTATCATACCCATTATGGCCTGGGAATGCAGAAGAACAACGGTTTAATTACAACAAGGGCGTCGCCGAGCGGCAGACATGTCCGTCACCAGCAATGCCACGCACTTGCGACACCCCGTAGAGTGTCACATCCTGACACAAAATTGGAAGGGATTCTGTCTTCTAGTTCACGAGATACAGCTTGAAGAAGAAACATATAGCGCAAAGAAGGAAATTTCGGTTTTCAAGGTCACACCTCAAGGTCAAGGTCAGCATGGTGATAATTTATGCTCGGATGTTTTCTTCTCTAGGGTATACAGTACCACACACAATCTGAAGCGCTTCTGTCAAGTACCAATGTGGACAATATGGCTTAAAACCCAATACGTAGACCCCTACCACTTTCAAGGCCTACTGATCGCCCGGTCCGTGACCTTGACCTTGATCGGTATGCCACCATCAGAACGGGCATAAGCCAAAGTACCTTCATGCCAAATTTGAAGACTCTAACACTAACGGTGTGGGAGTTATGGCCCCTGAAAGATTTTCGGTTTTCAAGGTCGTACGCCAAGGTCAAGGTCACGACGGCAAAATGGTTTGCGCGGATGCCTTCCTCTCATGGTGACACACCAGCACACAAAATTTGACGTGATTCTGTCAACCCGTTCGAAAGATATCCTTGGGACAGACAGAAGGAGAAAAAAATGACCCTCCGATTTTCAGGCTCCAGCGATCTTTTTGACCTTGACCTTGATCGGTATGCCCTCATCAGAACGGGCATAAGCCAAACCACCTTCATACCAAGTTTCAATATCCTATGTTGATCGGTGCCCGAGATATGGCTAAAAATAGATTTTCGGTTTTCAAGGTCGTACGCCAAGGTCAAGACGGCAAAATGGTTTGCGCCGATCTCTTCCTATTAATGAGGCACACCTTCACACAAAATTTGACGCGATTCGGTCCAGCGGTTCGGGAGATATCCTTGGGACAGACAGAAGAAAAACACAAAAAAACAAAACAAAAAAACAGACAAACCAGACGATCGCAATAGTCCGTCTTGGTGACAGACTAAATACAACTTATATTCAGACATTGCATATGCCTATTCATCAGTGTCATTGTATATTTTTCCAGACACCCGACAACCAAACAATGTCTAGCACTTTGTATAAAGACGGTTACTTCAAACTCTTCCTACCTAACCCGGTGACGGAGGGCAACTATACCTGCATCATCTCCGCCTCTTCTCAGCAACACTCGTGCACTCATGGCCATGGCCGGCGAGCCAGTGTGGCCGTGAATGGGTTAACGACTCGGCTGGCTTTGATGGAAGCCAAGCAGGAGAGGTTGGAGCAGCAGCTTCGGACCCAGAACGCCAGTCAGAATGTGGTCATCAAAGAGTTAACAACTAAAGTGGAGACTCTGCAGGCTGAATTGACAGGTATGTGCGTTTAATCATCATCATATAGTAAAAAGCCAACTGTCCGTGTGTGTCTGTGTGTGTGTCTGTCTGTCTGTCTGAAACACGAAACGGGCCTTATAACTCTGCCGTTTTTCGACCGATTCGCTTCAAATGGCAACGGCAACCGAGGCGGCCGTGTCATTTGCGCGGTTCGGCAAATGCGCGAAACGCGCATCGGACGGCCTTTCGGCGCCCGTAGCTCCTGTCTTTCTGGGCCGATGGCCTTTGAATTTGGCAGGTAGATGACCGGGGACGGTGACTATCGGTGTGCCAAACCGGAAGCGAATCGGTTCAGAAACGCGCGCGCTATACGCCGCTTCACCTTTTCACGCATAACTCCGCCGCTTCTTAACCGAATTGATTCAAATTTGCTGTCAGGCTTGCTATGGCCTGGGCAACGCCTAGCAGCAAATTTGAAGAGAATCGGAAAACGGGAAACGGATAACTCCGCCGTTTCTTAACCGAATCGCTTCAAATTTGCTGTACTCAGCGTTACCAGTACTTGCCGTTACCGTTACTAGGTGTTACCAGTATGGTGCATTGCCAGTACTAGGCGTTGCGCTAGTATATAGTAAAAAGGCAAAGTTGTGTGTGTGTGTGTGTGTGAAACACAAAACGGGCCTTATAACTCCGCCGTTTTTCGACCGAATCGCTTCAAATTTGCTGTGAGCCGTAACGGGGCGATGGCAACGGCAACCGAGGCGGACGTGTCATTTGCGCGGTTCGGCAAATGCGCGAAACGCACATCCGCCGGTCTCTCGGCGCCCGTGTTTCTGGGCGGATTGCCTTCGAATTCGGCAGGAAGATGACCGGGGATGGTGACTATCCATGTACCAAACCGGAAGCGAATCGGTTCCGAAACGCGCGCGCTATACGCTGCTTCACCTTTTCACAAATAACTCTGCCGTTTCTTAACCGATCCGTTTATAAACGCGCGCGATATGCACCAATTTACAGTTTCGCTGATTTGGCGAAACAGGACCTGTCCAAACGTGCTGTTATTAAACGTGGGGGGGGGGGGGGGGGGGCTCCTGCGTGCGTTCACTCATCGATACACCGGTTCACGCGTGCTGGGCGACGAGTGACGCATGCTGGAAAGTCCAACAGGCGAGCTTAGCCTACTAGAAGTTGTTTAACGGGGAGGGGTGGGGAGGGGAGGAGGGTGGCGCGAGCGTCGTTGTTTCTCTCTCTCAGAGGGGGGCGCGAGAGTCGCTGTTTCTCTCTCTCTCTGTGTCTTTGTCTGTCTGTCTCTCTCTCTGTGTCTCATGTCTCTGTATGTTTATGTGTCTCTCTTCCTGTCTCTCTCTCTGCCTCTCTCTCTAATAACATATTTTGCGGACCTGGCGAAACCGCTACTCATCATTACTGGTACTAGGCGTTACCGGTTCTTGGATTTGCCAGTACTAGGCGTTGCGCTAGTAATTTAATGAAAAAGTAAACTTTTTTTCTTTGCTACAAATTAAAAGTCGAAATTTAAACTCTATTTCAATTTATTTGCTGTTTGCAACCTGCTTATGCTTTGAAATTCTAAACATAAAAATTAATTGTTTAAAGTTTTGCAGTGTTATGACAATACCTCACTTTAACTAAGAGATCCTTTGCATATTCGTTTCTGAACTTAGGAACAACTTTCGTTTACTTGAACAGCTTTTGGTCTGCTTATCTGTGTGCACGTGAGCATGTTTACGTAATATTTAAGATATTAGATAACTAAATGTCAGGAGGTTGCGTAACTTTAATTATGCATTATCTAACCAACATGTAAAACCTTGTAGGCCTATACAGTTTATCATGTTCTCCAAGCCTTGCATACTCCCTCTTTCAGTGAGAACTATTCAGACATATTGCTGCTAAGACCTAAGCCAACTAGAAGTACATGTAAGCCTATAACTCGATAACTTAAAAACATTCATTCATGGACTTTTTGTTCAGAATCGACAACAAATTTCATACGCCTGTTCTTAAAGAAGATATATTTAAAGGAGAGGTATAGAAAATTATTGGACAGAAAATGAAATTATTGGTTCCAATGGCTTTGTAGGGATACTTAAGTAAACGGACAGAAAAAGTAGGACTGAGGAAAACACCTTTTGCTGTATTTCCCTTCATATTTGACAGGTCAGAAGCAACCGACCATTGCCTTCAGTGCCAGACTGAACAACAACGTGAAGTTGGAGGAGTATCAGACGCTGGTTCTGCGCAACACCCTGGTCAATGTGGACGATGCCTACAGCAACAACACGGGCCGTTTCACTGCCCCTGTCACCGGCGTTTACTACTTCTCGGCCTATGCAACCCCTTTGGAAACCTCACACCTTGCTGATTTATGCTTGAGATCATCTGGTGACGTGGCGTTCCCGTTCAGCTCTTATTCTTCGAGGGACAGCCAAGGGCATTACCAGACGGGTTCACTGCAGGGCGCTCTTCGCCTGCGAAAGGGGGAGGAAGTGTGGCTCACCTCATGCTCAGGACTTCACAACAGCTACTGGAGTTCAGCCCCAACTGCGTTCAGTGGCTTCCTGCTCTTCACTGAATAAGACAAAAATATGTTTGCCGAATAAAATGAAAATGGAAAGTTATTAGTAAGCGTGTTTTGTTTTCTTTTGAAGATTTACATGCTCCGGTTTTAGATACAAATACAATTAAGTCTTATCCAAAACATCCCTCTACTTTAGAAAGATGCAGAAATCAACACAATGATTTTTCAACCAAAAATGATTTCTGTATAGTCAAGTCAAAATTATATTTCCAGATAGGAACATTGTATAAGCAAATGACATGCTTTTTATGCTATAATAATTATGCTGCTATAATTTTATGCTGAAAAATCTCATGAATCAATCTTTGTCACTTGTGGGGATCAAACCCTGGATACAACTATGCATATTTTTATTTTATTATGCATACCAGTATCCAGGGTTTGATCCCCACAAGTGACAAAGATTGATTCATGAGATTTTTCAGCTCTCCTAATAAGAGTCAGCAAGAAGACCATAAGTGTATGTGTATATCAGTCTGTTGTGTTTGACTATGACTTCTAGACAGCCAAGGAGGCAATTTTCTTGAGAAGGGCTTCTTCTTCTTCTGTGTTACCAGGCCATATGGCCATAATGGGTAAGGTACGTATGTGTCCAGTTTTCAATGGTCTCCCCTCTGTGTACAGCCAACACATTCAGATTTTGGAGGAGCTCAAGAGAAAATATTTGGAAGATTTTTTGGGGAAAAAAGGTAGGAAAATGGGCGAATAAGTCAGAAAGATAGTAAATGACAGAAAATAATGGGAAAAGACAGCGACATATGCGAGGAAGTTACAAGCACAGAACTTCCAGAAGGTGGGGGAACTATTTGTATGAAAGACCCCCCGGTATCCCCACGGGCAGGAGAGAAGGGCTAAAATTTGTGTAACGTGGAGATGATGCCTTGCCAAGGGTACATCCCCACTGTCTCAGCCAAAACAACTAAAGGACAGCTGGCATTGGGGAAGGTCCATAAAGACCACAAATCCATTTAGCCGCAGCACCATCACTTAGATCAAATGCCTCCAAGTTCGAGTCACAGTCCCTCCTGTGGGGATACTGGGGCTCTTTTGCATAGAGTTCCCCCACCTTCTGGAAGTTCTGTGCTTAATGTCACTCTGCCTTTTCCCTTTGCTTACTGCCCCCTCTGCTATCTGGCAGTCATTGTCAGAAACGACAGACTAGCATACTATCATCTACTATATTTCTGCCTTGCCAGTCCATTCCCCTGCCTTTTTTCAAGAAACACTTTCAAAAACATTTCTTCTAGCCAAAGTCGGACTTGCTGGGCCTAACAATTTCTTAGGCGCAAAACCGATCTGCACTCATAATTGACAGAAAACTGTCTGAGCGATCGAGGAAGAAGAAGAGTCACAATCTTTCACAAAAGACAGCTGGCATTTGAGAAAGTACCCAAGGCCAACTAATCCCTTTAGCTGCACCAGTTCGAGTCATTTTGTTTCACAAAAGACTAAGCTGTACCATGATTTTCATTCTAGTCGAAAATCATTTTAATTTTACATGCACACAAACCTTCTCCATTATCAGGCATCAGAATTGTCTGAAGTCCAATCCTCTGAAAACTGTGGTACAAGGGCTACCAAGGCTGTTTGTTATGGGACAACACTGAAATCAGTTCACAACATGATCGAAAACGCTTAACTCACTCGGGACGAACGAGTCGGATCCGGCTCATGCCTCGCACAACCGTTTAGGACGAATGGCCCGGATCCGGCTCATAAGTTTTCAAGAGGTTTTGATTTCTGGCGTGTAACCAGCTTTCCGGTGCGAAGTCATAACCTATTTTCAGTTTGCTTTGACCTTGCCTCTCTTGAAATCAACCAATCATTGCAGACTTCCCATTCAGGTTTGGTTGTAGAGGGGGGTCAAAGATCGGAATGTGAAATTTTCCTTCTTTCTATGTGTTAGCTGTTTTCGTCAATAGGAAACAAACGACGAAGGTATGGAATCTGATATCTTACAATCGTTTAGTGCATGGTGTTGGTAATCTTATCTGAAAATATCAGTCCATAACTTTTCACAACTTTTTTGTGGTGATGGGTTCGAACCTAGTCGAATGGCCCGTCCAAAACGGTTGTAAGGGGAAGCAACCGGCCAGTGCCGAGTGAGTTAATGCAGTGAGAAAAAAATGCTATTTAACAGAAGAAAAAAACCAACTCAATAAAAAAGCAAAACATCCGACAGTAAAAGCCAAACCTCTAATTCTTAATCCTCTGAAATTTGACAATTCCGATGTCTGATTATGGCCATGGCCTGGAAACACAGAAGAAATGTATATGTTTGTTATAAAGCCGCATGAAACAATTTTTTGGCAAATCTCAAAAGATCACATACCAATCTGAAAACATTTTTACTGGTGAAACTGAAAACTTTATTTTTTATTCAGACAAAATGTCATCAATACAAAATGTATGCACACACGGCAAATGCACATTATCAAGTCTATGGACCCCACAGTATGCATCTTAGAAACTCATTGAAGATATGGCAACATGGTCTCATTTAGAAAATTTTTAAAAAGAAGAAAAAAAGATGAGCATTGAAGCCTATCAACCAAACCTGGAGTTTTGTTACAATGCACATGAAACTTACTGGGACAGATTTTTTTTTTAACTTGCCATAGTTTAAACGGATTTAACCCCTTGACTGCCATATAACATATCACGTACTGACTTGATGACATCACTGATGAAGTCATCAGATGAAGAGGAATAACTCATTTGCTCTAACAGTCAAGAGAGTTATATCCCCTGACCATTTTGCCAGATTGGCTCTATCAGTTGTCTTTTTCATTTCATGATTTGTACAATGTTTTTTATAAAAAAATCTTTGGCAGTCAAGGGGTTAATTCTATGAATATTTAACTGATCAAACAGACACTAATCAACAAAACAGGGTTTAAAACTTATTATACACATATACCTTACAAACCAGTTTAAAATTTGTAACATTTCTAAGCGATGAAAAGTTTGAAATCGTCATCTTAGTAACAAAAATCTAAATTTCTATTCCCCTTGAAACAAAGACCAGACATATGCATTTTTAAATTAAACATCCCCCCCCCCCCCATTTTCAAAATCAAATCATCTTTAATGGACTGTTGCACAGTATAAAAATTACCTTTATTAAAACGCATCAATGTGTAACATTCTTAATCAAAATTACAAGCACAGAAAAAAAGACAGATAATATGGGTTGACATGGGGTGAAACAGTAGAATGAATGATAACGCACATACAATCCTTACCACTTGAATATCGTAGAAATTAAACACAATCATGATGCATGGACAGAAAGATGGCTGAATATTTGTTAATAGTTTAACCTTTTAACCTCTTTAGTGCCGACGACGTACATATACGTCCTCTATAGCGCTTCAGTACTTGTCACCGACGTATATATACGTCGCCGCTAACTAGCAATTTTGCCGCGTTCAAAAATCGTGCGGCATGCGTAACTAATAGGCGGCACTGAAGGGGTTAACCGCCAGCTTATTTTTCAGCCAAAAAATACCATTAAACTTAACTGGGTAGAGAGAAAAAAGTTATCTGCAATATTGGGAATTCCTCTGACATGTTTTACATTAGGCCTATCCTTACCTCCCAAAATTAAGAAAATAGGGTCTTCGAAAAGCAGGCCCTGATTTGATGCATTTTAATGACATGGGTGTTAAACCATATGGTGCATAAATGCGACATTTGTGGCGAAAGGGTTAAGCTTGCAGGATTTGTATTTTGTACCCGGTACGGTATTGTACTTTCATTTATCTGGTCAGACTCATCTCTGTGAAACTCGGGCTTGGAGAGCGCATATGGGTATGGCACCAGGACTGACTACTACGCAGCAAGCCTTTCAATGTTCAGAATTTACTCAAGACAAGTTAATTTAAAGAATTTAACCCTTTCAACGCAAGCCATTCCTCAGCCAAAATTTACCATTAAACTTACCGGCTAGAGAAAAGATTTCGTCTGCAATATTGGGGATTCCTCTGTGACATGCATAAAATAGGGCCTGTCCTTTCCTCCCATTACACAATTAACGACATGGGTGTGAAATCATTGTGGTGCCAAGAGGCGACAGTGGCGATGAAAGGGTTAACGCAACTTTTCTACTAGGTACCTTCCCGAACAATTAGGGCATTTACATGCAAAACCCCACAGCTGTAACTAATAATTTGCACTCATCAATGGATGGACAACATCCACAACAATAAAAACATTCACAGCCACAAAGGAAAAAACTGAAGACTTGAAACTCAAACAACGTAAACGTGTGTGGAAAGAAAACAAGGTTAATGTTAAGATCAGCTCCCTCCGCTGTTCCAGGGTGAAGGCTTAGGGTTAGGGCCAATCAGCTCCCTCCGATTTACCTTTTCCGTTAAGCCGATTGGCCAACTTCACCATGGAACAGCGGAGGGAGCTGATCTTAACATTTGCCGAAAACAATTGATTCCGAATCGCGGCATGAAACAAAATGCGTATACTTGCAGCTGAAATATTCAGGACTATCCTAACAAAAGAACAGGACTACCCTAACAAAAGAACAGAGATTAACTTTAACGTTTAATTTTTTTTTTAAAATCGCTTCCCAAAAATCTGCAGATTGGTGTAAACACATACTGTATATTGATTAAACACTGACAATTAAACTGATACTAATCGGCGGTAAAAGGAAAACGTCCCAGTTTTGATCAGATCCAAGGAGAGACTTGAGCACCTTCCCCAGTGATCCATCATTTGCTGGAGCAAGGCGAGACCCTTTAGCTTCTGCACACGAAAACCAGAAAACAATTGCAACAAAAATCTTTTTAAGAGATTCCAAGATAAGAAAAGAATCTTTTTAATCTTTAAAAAAATATTAGGCTTTAGCGTTGGAAGGCTACACAGGGAAAAATCTGGATGATGAGAATCTTGAAGGAAGTGTGTGCATGTCTGTGCAACTGCATGATTGTGTAGTGCTTCATTAAGAATTATAATGAAAATTGGTAAGTAAAAGCTGAGTGAAATATTTTGAAATTACGACTTTCATTACATCAAAATGCTCACTGAAAGCCATGCCTTTAGTTTAACAGTTTTGCTTTTTTCCGCTCCCTAACACTCTCTTGTGCACACACACACACACACATGTTTATGTATGCGTAGAAACACAGACAGACATGCACACACACATGCTCATATATGTGTAGAAACACAAACACCAGAATAGTCTGAAGTCCAATCCTCTGAAAACAGCTGTAAAAAGGCCATCAAGGCCCTAGACTAAAGAGGGACAACAGTTAAATGAATTCCGAATACCACAAAAAGGGCTTAATATAGTGATAAATCACTTTAAATTGCTATTTGACACAATGGATAACACTCAATAACAAGGCAAACCCTCTGACAAGAGAAGCCAATCCTCTGTCAGAAATTCTTAATCCTCTGACAATTCTGATGCATGAAACACACACACACGCACTCCCTAAAACACACCTGCTCCTACTGCGGCGTCTGTGCGCAGGGGACCCAGAGTCGCTTCGCTTTCGCTGGCGACGGGGAGAGGCAGACCTGAGCATTTAGAAATTGTGTGTGAAGAATGGAAGACAATTAATGAACAACACAGTAAAATCTCACACTTAAAACTTTATAAATGGATTGACAAATTCTTTGACACATACCGTATTTTCCGGACTACAAAGCGCACCGTTGTCTAAGCCTCATCCCCTGAATTTTATTAAAATAATGGAAAAAACAACGATAAAGCCACATTCAGTGTCTAGGCTGCAAGAGACTGAAAAAGAAACCGAAGAAGACGAGCAGACGAACTCATGATCGAAAGCCACGGCAACTTCGACGACCCGTGTTGCACTCGCACACAAACTACACATAACAGAACAGACCTAATCTTCGCCATAACGGACCTACTAAATACTGGATTCTGCACAACGATACAACACAACACAAAACATGACAAAGTAACACACTGGCAGTTAATTTTCAGTCACAGTTTGCACACAAGAATCTTTTACTGCACATACAATTTGGTTGACAAAATGGCGTAGCGCACACCGCTGATACGAAATCACGGCAAACGCTAATGTGCCAGCTGCTTTCATTTATCGGATTTTGTGAGTTGCTTGCATTCAGCAAGTGTTTCAGTGCACACACTAATGCCGATTTATCGGTTTGATAACGGAAAGGAGCTGCTTTTCAACTTCTTTTTTGTAAAACGAGACCATTCACTGAGCTCCAACTTATGGAGTGAGACCGATGACCTAGTTTCAACTTGGAAGTTGACTTCGCATTTACGTGTGCACAGAGTTCGTAAAGATCGACATGATCGCGATTGTTTCAGTTCAAATTTGACCATAAACTGCTCAGTGATGACTCATGTGCATAAAAATGGTGAAATTTAGTGGTCAGATCGTGATATCGCTGATTAAATTCTTCAGTTTTGGCCTGAGAACGGTTCGTTTTTACCGAGATTGACGATGTCAACACGCACAGGCTGGAGTTGACGACCAGCCTAAAATACGGAAGGGGAAATATTCACAAATTAGCCGCAATTGTTGCTTTAGCCGCAGGGGTCAAAGTTGAAGAAAAAAGTAGCGGCTTATAGCCCGGAAAATACGGTAGATTAAAAACCTGGGCCTGTATTCACATTGAGATCTATAGTATGAGACTTATCATCATGTTATTTTAGAAGTCCTTTTAAATCCCACTACTTTAGGACTTCTAAGATATCATGACGATAAGTCTCATACTATTTCAATGTGAATACAGGCCCAGGTTGTATCCCCCCCCCTCCCATTTCTTTTTGAACTGGTTTATTATCATATAAAATTATTTGCTTGGCGCATTTTTCATTGGCACAGTCTGTTCCAACCAAGAGATGATTCTGCGTACATTCTCAGAAAATGAGAAATACAGGATTTTAATCCATAAAACGGATCCTTGTAACTAAATACTAAACGTGCTTTCTTTTAAAAAAATGTTATCTCTTCTTCTTTTCAAGTTTTCATTCTTGTTGCATATACCTCTCTTCTGCAGCTCTTTTCTTTTGATACTCACTTGTCACAAATGTAAGTTACCCTTCATCAGTTACATTCTTTGATGTAATTATTGAACTCATTCCCAGAGATGCCTATCCCAATTTTTGATTTTTAGGAATTAAAAAACAGCAACCCAAATCCGGAATTTACCACAATTTTCTGGAACATGGCAAGACTATGCAGCTTACTTGTTGTTATGTGGTTTCTCTTGCTATGCCAATTCGTAAGAGCAAAGTTCACAAAATGTAAGAAACTCGGTCTTTTGAATTCTTTCATAGCATGATGAATGACTCTTTTGTGTGTTTTGGATCATTTGACAATTACCATATTTTCCGGTCTACAAAGCGCACCCTTGACTAAGCCGCACCCCTGAACTTATTAAAATTCTGGGAAAAACAACGATAACGCTGCATTCAGTGTCTAAGCCGCAAGAGACTGAAAAAACCCAAACCTGAGCCGACAAACGCTCGAAAGCCAGGGCAACTTTGACGGACCGTGTTGCACACGCACACAAACTACACAGTACAGACCTAATCTTCGCCACAATGGACCCACCAAATACTGGATTCTGCATAATGACACCACACAACACAAAACAAGACAAAGTAATGCACTGGCAGTTCATTTTCAAAGTTTGCACACACGATACTTCGCATTGAACTTGGTCGACAGTGAACAAAATGGCGCAGCGCACTCCGCAGATACGTAATGCTGTTTTCATTTATTGGCTTTTGGTTTTTTTGCATTCAGCAAGTGTTTCAGAGCAGACGCTAATGGCGATTTATCGGCTTAATAACGCAAAGGAGCTGTTTCTCAACTTCTTTTTTTGTAAAGTGGGACCAATCAATTAGTTTCAACTTATGGAGTGAGACCGATCACTTAGTAAGTTAGTTTCAATTTGGAAGTTGACTTCATTTTTGTTTGCACAGAGTTCGTGAAGATTGACACGATCGCGACTGTTTCAGTTCAAACTTTGATAATAAACTGCTCAGTGAATAAAAATGTGCATAAAAGTGGTGAAATTTAGTGGTCAGATCGTGTTATCGCTGATTAAATTCCTCAGCATCGGCCTGAGAATGGTTCGTTTTTATCAAGATTGATGTCAACATGCACAGGCTGGAGTTGACGACCAGCCAAAACTACAGAAGGGGAAATGTTCACAAATTAGCCGCAATCGTTGTCTTAGCCGCAGGGGTCAAAGTTGAAGAAAAAAGTTTAACGGCTTATAGCCTGGAAAATACGGTACTTTCTTACTTTAGGCTGAAAAAAAATCTGAGTTAAACAATAAAAATTGTCTCTCCTTTCACGCTGTGGGGTTTGTTCCGCCATTATTTTCAAGCAAGGAAGTGACTTCGGCCACTCAAAATGTTTCCAATCCATAATTTCGGCAGCTTCAAATTGCTCTGAGTGGCAATTTTCTTATTTTCCTGGAGAAATATGGACACTGCGTGACAGTACGCATCTCTGCATTCCATAGAAAAACCGGCAGTGTTTTTTCAGGAATATAGCAGTATTTTAGCTTTAGATATACTCAACTTTCCAAACATCTCCTTAACTCCATAGAGTTATTACAACGCAGCATTTGGCACACAACAGTACATGACAAAGGTTCTGAAAATGTTGCCACACATAAAATTTACAGTTTGTGCTTTTTACACATATTCACCCACTCAATCTGAAAAGTAAAACCAACTAAATCTGATTATGAAATACATGGACAAACACACCTACACCCACCCACAAACGTTTAGCTTCTCATACACACATACTCTAACACGCCCACACACCCAGTTTTACACACTCTCTCACACACACACACACATACAGCAACAACAACACACACAATCCACAAACTTCAATGACTTAGTTACAAAAGGACGAAAACAAAACAAGAACAAATCCAAGCCACAACCTTAAAATCATGTACTGCGCAGATGATGCGTTGCATTAGGGTTTGATAAGGGGAAGGATGGGGAAGCCAATTCCGAAGCCGATGCAGAACGAAGGAAGGAACGGGAGAGCCGATTCCCTCGCTGATGCTGAAGGAAGGGGAGAAATGTGCCCCTTCCTTATGGCGAAAAGGATGCGTTCCCCGGACAACATTGCAGAGGAGCTGCAGGATGAGGGAAGGAAGTGATGGAATGCACAACAGTCGCTGTGGTCGTCTTTTCAAACGAACCAACGCAACTGGATAGATGAAGGGGCGGAGGTAGCAAAGAGCTGTGACTGGAACTGCCTAGTGGCGCCGCCAAGGCACACCCGTACTGCCGAAGGGATGTGGAGTGGGGTGGATACGACACAGTGCGTCCCTCCAAGCAATGTAAACTGACCCAGGGTGAAGGCTGCTAGGCACAAGACAGTTACCCTACAGCCGTGAGCTGAGCCAGTGGAGGGGTTTTGCGAAGCCTGGAATTTGCGCAGTGAATTTCTTGTTAAGTCATTATTCAATTACAGGTCAAAGTGCCAATTTTGAACAATACTTGTTTTTGTGTTTTGTTTTTTTTATAAACAGAATCATTATCATGTTGTGTTTGCATCATCAACTTTTTTTCTGACATCTGAACACAGGAAATAGCAAACTTGTTTTATGAAAAATAAAAAAGTGAATGACAATTAAATTCTTTAAATACAAAGAATCAATTACCGGTAATTAATACAAGTGTAGTTGTTTGTTGTAATATAAGGAAAATATTTTCTATAATTTTTTTTAAAAAAACCCACCAACACCACCACCACCACCAACAAAAGACCATCTTAATTTTAACAGTCTCATATTAACACCCTGCATTGAAGAGAGAAAAAAAACTTTACAAAGAAAAACACCACTTCTCTGCGCAATTACATTTAATTTTATTTATTAGCATAAGCTGACCGATTCAGCGATCTAGAGCTGCAAGATATTGATACAAGACTGCAAGACCTCAGGAACCACTGCAAGATATTGATACAAATATTTGACTTTTTAGCATAACATTATATAACTTACAAAAGCCATAAAAAATATATTATATTAACCCTTTCACCGCCAAAGTCACATTTTTAGCACTACAGTGATTTAACACCTATGTGACTAAACGGCATCAAATTGGGGGTATCCAAAGACCCTACTGTCTTAGTTTTGGGAAGTAAGGATAGACCTTATTTTATATATGTCACAGAATAATCCCCAATACTGCAGACAGACCTGCCTACTTGGAATTTTCCCAATCAGTAGCCCAGCCATTAATTTTCAGTAGCATGGCAAATTTTTCCGTAGCATCCACAAACGACGGCAATCGATTTGTTCTCTTCCTGAGCCGAAACGCACTGCCTATGTTTCGCCGATTGAACGTGTTGATGGCTATCGTCTCTACCGCCATGATTCACAGAGAAGTCCGCATGGCAGAGGTTGCAGTGAGCATGGTTCGCACTGAGTCAACTTCTGACGATGCAAGGCCACTCCTCTGTGTAAGCTATTTTGAAAACTTGTGCGGCAGGCTGATGTTTTTTCTTAGAACAAGATGGTGTGCCAGATGATTTTCGTTTTCTGGTTTGGGTTCGTTTTTCTTCGATTGAAACATCTCCCGAATCGCTACTGCTGCTGGAGTCCGCCATTTTTTTCAGAGAAAGTAATAAGAACGCATGCGCAATCACTTTGATAAAAACGTAAGTGACTAGGTTACCGCGCGTGACACGGCGTCTGATCTTAGAAACAGACAAAACCGGGAACGGCATAAGCAAAAATAAAATGCGGCGGCATTTGTTTCTTTCTTCCGTAGCAACGTTAAGGTTGCCGTAGCTCCGTAGCAAAGCTTTATTTTTCATAGCTGCTACGGCCAAATCGTAGCAGTAGGCAGGTCTGTGCAGATGGATTTTGTTCTCTACCCAGGTAAATTTAATGGAGATTGTTTAATGAAAAATGGCTGGCGGTGAAAGGGTTAAAAAAAACCTCAGCTGTAACAGTAAATTATATCTCTTCTATTTTCAAGTCACCACATTGTAACGTTCCTTCTCTTCACAAAGGCAACACTGAGATTTCTAGTACGAGACTTGCATCTGTTGTTACCTTGATCGGCGCTGCCCCTTGTAGTCATCGTAAACTGGGCTGCCGCGGCCCCCCCGGGCACTGCCGCCCCCGCCCCCGCCCCCGCCCCCGCCGTAGCCCCCCCCCCTCGGCCTCCTCTGGGGAGGGCTTCGCCTGTCGGAGCGCCGCCTACCATTGGACAGTTCCACCCGAACACGGCCTCCATTGATTCGTCTGCAAACGGAAAGTAGTTTCAATCATGAGTGTCAGTGGAAAGATAAAAACACTAAATAAAGGGAAGAGTCCTAGGTCTAGCATGGAAAAAACCCAATACTTACCCCCTTCCCTGCCTAGCTACTAGTCTGTACTGAATGATGTCATAACTTTTGATGTCATAGTCCTGGGATGATGGTCTTTGGCTTAGATAAGCCAGGAAAGATATATCTCTAGATCATTTTCTCAGATTGAGTCTAACTGATTTGTTTTAAACTTTATAATAAGAAAATCGATAATTTCTCCGTTTTCCTGTGGCAGTGAAGGGGTTAATGGCTTCTGATTGACTTAAGATTCAATTTTAGGCAACATACATGCAGCAGAAAGAGGGAGAGAAAGGGAAGGAAATGAAAGAATGCTTTTTACTATTGAGGACAAATCAATCATAGCCCCTGAATCGTTAAGTTAGCTTTATGCAACATACATACACGGATGAGTGATACATGAGGAGGGAACGCTTGGGAGAGGAGAGAAAGAGAAGGAAGGATGTTTTCACTGCAAGTATATTTAATCAATTGACAAACTCACGATCCGTCCAAGGAGCGAACAGCATCTTGGGCATCCCTGGCGTCTTCAAACTCTATAAAGGCAAACCCTGGTGGCTGCCGAGCCACCCACACACTTTGAAGAGGGCCGTACTTGGAAAACTTGTCTTGCAGTTCTTCCTTTGTGGTGCCATAGCCCAGGTCACCAACGTACACCTTGCATTTCAAGTCACGCGACATTCTGTCCTGCTGATCTGAAGATTAAATAAAACAAATTAAATTAAATGGAATGAATCCCTACAACCACAAACACACCTAACATCTTACTAATCATGCATAGATCGGGGAATGAGGATTTAATAGTAAAGTGTCTTTTAAAATACACAACCCCAGACTGAACGAGATTCAACCCCAAACCCCCAAGCCTTTCGTATTATCATGACCCGGAGTTTGTAATTGTAACTAATTGGCCACAAAGTTGAGAAAAAGAAAAGGATGAGAGATTACGGTAAGCTTCTGGAGGTTATCAAAATCATCTGTCAATTGAGTTATCCGTTTTTCTAACAGAACATAACTTGTAAGTTGCCAAATTGGACCAATGGGATACTTATTTTGGGGAGTATTGCATGTCATAACAATAAGTTGAATAACATAAAAAAGTTAAAAGTACTAAATATATTACACCACAACATTTATTTTACAAACATTCTGGATTTGGATCTGGTTCGCTACGTCGCAGACGCCACTTCTGACGATAAATCGGGACAGAACTAGTAAAGACTAGTTCACTACTAGAGAGAGCTTTGCTTTTGTACGTTAGGTTTGTCCATAGTTCACCCTTCTAGTGTCTGAGTGTGTGCGGTTTGTTTGTTTTTATCAATGTATAATTTTAGTGAAATTGCAAAGCGCTTAGAGCTTCAAGATCTATAAATATTAATAAATAAATGAGATACAACTCGGATATGAAATATATTGCGCAAAGAAAAATTTGTGTTTGAAGGTCAAAGTCAGCACGCCAATAATTTATGCTCAGATGTCTTCAGAGGTTCAGATCTGGGATTTGAATGAGAGACTTAGTGCGATTTTTCTCACGCCAGAGGGCATGACGCTCGTGTGGGGCTAATCCTCTCTATATTATTAGTTGGGGATAAAGAAAGAGAGAGAGACAGTGAGTGGTCCTACCATCACTCTCTCTCTCACTACCCCCAAGTAAGAAAATCGCGTGATAAGCCCCTAGTGCATTGACTGCCCTCTGGCATGAAAAATATCGCCATAGGTTGACCATTCCTCCACCGAGGCTGATGATGAAGAGAGTTCCACTCACTCACAGCCCCGAGAAAGAATGATTTCAATGAATACTTCCTGTAATTTGTTTTACAGGCAGGAAGTAGGTAGGCCAATGAGTGAGTCTGTCGCATCTGTCATGATGGAGGATGGGGGACTGGCTGGTGTGGGGTGTTGATGGCCACCTCTCCATGGTGGAACTTGAAGAAGGTGGCCAGCCTTGCGGAGGGTCGCCTGTAATTAAGTGGAGGTCACTGCAGCCGGGTCAACATGTTGTCCACGCTGGATGTTTGGCGGTGGCGATTTACGACCCATCTAGCTGCGCGGCACTGGACACTCTCAATCTTGCTGGTGGTTTTGGCTGTATGAGGGTCCCAGACAGGAGTGGTGTACTCAAGGGTGGGATGAACCAAGGCTTTGTAGGCAGTTTTCTTGACGGAGATGGAGCCTATCTTCAAATTTTGTCGAAGGAAGCCTAAGGTCTTGCTACTAATGCTAGCCTTGTTTACAGTGTTGTTGATGTGGGTGTCCCATGACAGATCTTGGGAGATTGTGACACCCAGGTACTTGACTTCTTTTGCTGTCTGTAGTCTCTGGCCGCGAAGGTGATAAGTGCCAGCTTGAGGGGTCTTTGACTTTGTTCTGGATACGTGCAGTTCGGCACTTTTCGGGATGGAACTTCATCCTCCACTTTTCTTCCCAGTCAGCCACGCGGTCCAAATCTTGCTGAAGAGAGGCCTGGTCTCTCTGAGACCCCATGGCCTTATGGCACAGGGTATTGTCAGCAAAGAGCCTGGAGGTTGAGGACAGTTTTTCGGGAAGATCATTTATGAACTCAAGTCAAGAGCAGGATGAGGGTATGCCCTAACATTGATCCCCGTGGGACTCCTGACTCTACTGGGACCGTTTCCAATTTGGTGCCGTCCACAACCGCTGCTTGCTTCTTGTCCGCGATGAAGTTGTGCTGATCCAGGAGTTGATCTGCCCAGTGATGCCATAATGTCGAAGCTTGTGGACCAGCAGGGAGTGGTTGACTTTATCGAACGCCTTGGAGAAATCCATCATCAAGACATCCGTCTGCTTGCCTCTCTCCATGTTGCAAGTGAGCTCGTCCACAAGCCCGAGAAGCTGGCTTTCACAAGAACGTCCTTTTCTGAAGCCATACTGCTCCTCCCTCAGGATTTTGTTTGCCTCGGTGAAACCCATTATCTTGCTGGCCAGGATGTCCTCGAGGATTTTGCAGGGCACGCTGGTAAGTGAGATGGGACGGTAATTTTCCGGTCTGTACCTTTCACCCTTTTTGAAAATAGGCGTCACATTTACCACCTTCCAGTCCTCTCTTACGCCTCTCCTCAATGAATTTGACTTGTGACATGTTGTCACTTTTCTCTCTCCCAAAAGTAAAGAGTATCTGACCGTAGCAAACGTTTTGGTGTTTCTTAGACCCCTTTTGGTCTAACAGTTATTAGTGCGGTGACCGCCCTGTATGAAACTCAACCCAGATTTAAGTTACCAACAAATATTAAACAAATACCAGATATTAACATTTTCAAAAAATTATTAGACTGGAATAGTGGAAATATTGTAAAAATTTGATATATATATACGAATATGATGAATGATAATCTAAAACCTGAGTGCATAATAAACCTTGTACATTATAAATGATATAATCAAGGATGGGACGTTTGAAAGCCTAAAGGTTATGTTTAGTGCCTAACCTAACCTAGATAGTGAGTGACCGACGTGACCACGTCACACGGTGACCAGTCAGATCGGCCTCATGTCATTTCAGCCCCGCTTTATTTGGTCGTTTCGGCCTCGCCATACGAGTCAAATCGGCCTCATTTCTGTCCAACTCATCCTCGTTTCTGACCAACTCGTCCTCGACAGTTTTTTAAAATGTCTTTTGTGCATGATCTCTCTCTCTGTGTCTCAGTCTGTCTTTGAACTCTTTATCTCTGTTTTCCTGTTTCTCTCTGCCTCTCTCTCTCTCTCTCCGTCTTTGTCTCCTTTTTTCAAGTTTTTGTGTATCTCTGTCTTTCTGTTTCTCGTTATCTGTTTTTTTGTGTATCTCTCTCTGTGTTTCTCTTCATCTCTCTGATTTCCTGTCTCTCTCTCTCTCTTTCTGTCTCGTCATTGACATCATTATGTTTTTGTGTGTATCTATCTCTCTCTGTCTCTTTATCTTTGTTTTCCTGTCTTTCTCTCTCTCTTTCTGTCTCGTCCTCAACATAATGTTTTTTGTGTATTTCTCTCTCAGCCTACGTCTTTCTGTTTCTTTTTATCTGTTTTCCTGTTTCTCTCTCTCTTGAATATATCTCTTTTTCTGTCTCTGTCTTTTTACCTCTGTGTGCCTGTATCTCTCAGTGTTTCTGTCTATCTTTCACGCTCTCTGCATCAATGCATGTCTCTGTCTCTCTCTTTGCCCCTCCCCCGCCTCTCTCTCTGTGTCACTATATGTCTGTCGCTCTCTTTCTTTCTCTCTGTCTCACTGTCTGTCGTGTTCTCTCTTTCTGTATACATCATTACATGTGTCTCTGTCTCTCTATCTAAAAAGAGTTAACTATAAATATAATCCCAACCCCCCTGGCAAACACATGAAATCATAGATGCTTTCTTAGTTTCTTTCTTAGATAGTTTCTTTCTTCCAACTTTACTCACTTTCTAGCAAGTGTGTGTGTGTGTGTGGTATGTATGTGCATGGGTGTTGCTGGTAAGTGGAACCACGTTTATGATGTTGCCATCTTGTTTCCTATTCTTTTTCTCTCTCTCTCCTGTGAATTATTTGACTTTTCTACAGGTATGTCTATTCACCGGAAAATACCAAAAAGTGAATGCCGGATGGTCATGACACCATATGGTGAAGCTGAATTATGAAACCACAGATAACCAAATTATAAATATTGTCATTTAACAAAGACAACACACGGAACTTAAAAAAAGGCAATCTTTTAAAAAGGTAATCTTTTAAAAATAACACACGGCCCAGGTCGCTACGTGCCCAGTGACGATCTCAGCCGCATCGTTTCAAAAGCTTTGCTTACCGACGCAACTGTAGTGGGGTTTTTTAATATTTAGGATTTTGTTCCCGTATTTTTTTCTTTTGTAGCCGTAATTTGACTTTTCCCCTGTAAAAATTACGGCAAAATCGGGATGGTATTGGTAAACAGGTCTGCTCTCTCTGTGGGTGCATGTCTGTCTGGATCTGCGTGTCTGTTCGAGGGTGCACACGAGTCACGACTCCATTCACACAACAGTATCTGCGTGTCTGTTCGAGGATGCACATCTATATCATCACTACCATCAGAATCTTCAAATGGATGAAGGCGATAAGACAACTCCATTCACACAACAGTATTAGTACTATTAGTATTACACTAATTACAGTATAAAATGCCATCTCAACATCACATTAACCAAATATTATTGCTAATAATTATCATTGACAAGGATAGAGCCATGTGCACATTGAAATACACACTCTCATAGTAGCAGGCGATTTATTTGACTGAGCGACTTTTTTGACTGCGACAGGCACGAGGTCGACGACCTGGTAAAACAAAGCCAAAAGGCCGAGACTGGCATTCATGATTTTGTGCACAAACAAAAAGCGGCTAATTGTTGTTGTTGTAGATTAACATTCAGCTCATAAAACAGTTTAGTTGATCAGTCAATTGACTGTAGATAAAACAAAAATAAATACAGAGAACAAACAAGTTCAAATGGATTGATTTGGCTAAGCCTAACTCGCATTCTTACTCGCCTTGTGAAGCACAAACTCTTGAGTACTATGGAAAATAGGATTGGGAAATTCGACCAGCTACGAAACGACATTTTTATAAAATCTTCCAGTAAAAAAAATAAAAGGATGAAAAGAATAAAAAGGCAGAACAAAATGTATATTTAGAACAAATATAATGAGTGTTGAAATAATACAAAATTATATGAAAGGCCTACATTATCTTTTTTTTCGTTTGTTTTTATATTACCAATAGGTAAAGCAATGCGCATGCGCAATATTGGCTTCTGTGAGTCTTAAAAAGCTACTGCAGCCACTTCCGTGTTTTTGACATTTCACGAATTTTCTGCGTGTGTAACTTCGTTTCCAAGGCAAGTTTCTTGGTAAGTCAAATAGCAAACCGTTACGACTCATTTGTCATAGAATTGAGTAATCAGTCTAGGGTGTCAGAATGATCAATTTAATGATCGTGGGCCCGAAAGAGAAGAAGAAGAAGTTGGTCACCACCACAGAAGAAGAATGAAAATACTGGGCAACTACAGGTCAGGTCAGGTCAGGTATTTGGACGACCAGGCCTTGCAGCCTCTCAATGCGTCCTTCCTTTTGGTTAGAGTTTGGCAATTGCTGTGGCGGTTTTTAGCATCCATATTGATGCACTAATCATGGATGTACTTTAACAGGGCAATTTTTGGATCACTGTCTAGGAGGTTTTTGAATTTGTTAGTATTCTAAAGTAAAAGTAAAATTTTACAGTAAAATTGTTCCCTTGGGGCTTGGCTGATGGCAGAGAGAAATACATTGGAAATACATTACACTTTTGTAGTATGTATACATACACTGATATGTAATCAGGGCTCCCAGGGACCCCAATTTGGGGGTCTATGAAGTGCTAAATTAAAATTCAGACGCTAGGACATCGGACTCGGAGTAGCATGTAGCGTGCAAATCTGTAGCTCGCTACCTATGAGAGTCTGTATTTGCGGCATTTTGCGACATTGAGCATGAACCACAAATTTCACTTTTTCCGTGGGTTAGGGTTAGGTAAATGGTTCAAGTACGGAAAAAGTGAAATTTGTGAATGGCCCAAATACACACTCTCATAGTAGCGAGCGACAGATTTGCACGCGACATAGCACCCCTGAAGAAAGGCCCCACTCTTCATAGCGATGTTACATTACGGCTCGATACGTATCTTGGCCCAATAGAGTTCCGTATTGGGCCAGACCCAATAGAGAAAAAGGTGTGTTTTCTATCGGGCTGGACCGTCACGTATTGGTCGGCCCAATACGAAACAGTCTGCTCCGGGAAAATCCGGTTCTATGAATAACCAATGAATCTCTGGTTCTATGAATAACGTTGTTGTGAGTTGTCACAAAGTTTAAAGTTTTCCAGGTTTGTGATTGTTGTACGTTGTTTTGAGTTCTGAGTACTATTAACAAGCGATCAATTCTATTTAAGCGCAGAACGATTGGCACTGAGCGTTTTATTTGAGTTATGGATCCGCAATGGAGAACGGCCAGTAAAGAGTCACTGAGAAACCCCAAAATGTGCATGACAGTCATGTGCCTAAGGAAAACCTGCGGAGAAGTTTTTTGCACACGAGTTACTTATGCCCCTCCCTCTCCTTACACACACAAACACTCTCGTTAAGAATAAAAACGATAAAAAGCTGGCACTAACTTAGTGACTAGCCATAAACCTTCCTTTCACAGAAAAATGCAGTTTCTCAGCGTAAACTTTCAACAAACACACTTCAGCCATGAGAAAGAATCGGGAGAAAGACAGGATATAACCAGCAATTTTTTTTCTCATGAAACCGGCAGACACAGAAACCAATAGGCCTACAAAGTTTCTACAACCGTCAAGTGTTTTGGGAATTCCCGATCTTCCTGATCGCTATTGGGCCGGCCCGCAATGTATTGGTCGGACCAATACAAAACAACCTCATTTGCACGCTGTTGGGCAAAGCCCACCAGTATGTATCGTATTGGTCTGGGAACTCTATTGGGCCACGGCCCGATACGTATTGGGCCAAGATACGTATCGGGCCGTAACAGCGACACTATCTCCAAAGCCCTACTCCTCCTACAGCAGTTCTATTCAGTCTTCATGAGAGAAGAAGATGCAGCGCTACCGGCAATGGATGGACCAGTCTTCCCAACCATAGAAAACCTGTCGGTTGAAGTCAACGGCATCCTGAAACTGCTGCCTAATTTAAATCCTTCCAAATCCTCAGGCCCTGACGGCATACCGAATAGAGTGCTCAAGACCTGCGCGGAATCCGTAGCCCCTCCACTTACTGCCATCTTCAACCACTCTTTAAAGACTGGTCAACTCCCATCAGATTGGCGCTCAGCAAACATTGCTGCAATATTCAAGAAGGGCGACAGGAACCGAGCAGAGAATTACAGACCAGTTTCGCTGACCTCAGTGGCCTGCAAACTGCTCGAACACATCATCTGTCGGCACCTTCGGAATCATCTAGAGAAGCATGGAATCCTGACGGATAAAAATCACGGCTTCAGGTCTGGATATTCTTGCGAGACACAACTTCTCACCACAGTTAATTACCTCCTTGAGTCCCACGACACTGGGAAGCAGACGGACGTTGCTGTGTTGGACTTCAGTAAAGCTTTTGACATGGTCCCCCACTGCAAACTATTGCACAAAATGGACCACTACGATGTTGAGGGTGGTACTGGAAGGCGAGACATCTGAAGAAGTAGCAGTCGAATCCGGCGTCCCCCAAGTCTGCCGGATTCATTGAGCTCCACTGTACGACTCTTCGCTGATGATTGTTTGCTGTACCGCAAAATACAAAGCTTCCAAGACCATCTGACACTACAGGCAGACCTCAAGAAACTGGAAGATTGGGCTAGAAAGTGGGGCATGCGATTTAACACACAGAAGTGCTACATGCTTTCCTCCAGAAGCACTTCGTCCTACCTCTACAGCTTGAACGGAGTCTTCCTGAAACAAGTCAATGAGACCCCTTACCTTGGAGTTCAGATTTCAAGTGACCTCCGGAATTGCCCTAGAGAATGCAGATGCCTGGCGTACATGGCATTGGTCCGATCCAGACTGGAGTACAGTGCGACGGTGTGGGATCCGTACCAGAAACAGGACATTGAAAGGCTGGAGAGAGTTCAGCGCCAAGCAGCACGCTTTGTAAATTGTAGCCAGGGACGGACTTATCTGTTTGGGACCAGCTGTTTGTCCATTGATAATGACTATTGACATAAGTGGGTGAAGAAGATTGAGAAAAGGTCATCTTGCATTTTGCTTGCTACATGGTCAGCTTTCATAAGATTGGTTGAATGTCTAATGTAGGCTAATCTCGTTTTATCAACATTATGGGTTCATTTTCATTCCCAGTTTACTACTGCCACTGCAATAATTGTTCTTGCGTTCTCTGGTTAGTCCCCGAGCCGAAGGTTCGGGGAGCTATTGTTTTTTGTCTGGTCCATCCGGTGTCCGTCCGGCATGCCTCCGTCCGTCCGGCTATTCGTCCGTTTTTCTCAAAAACTATTCAGTCTATCATCATCAAATTTGGTATACTAGTTTGCCAAGATGCAAGCTATCCACTGATGTATTTAGTTTTACATTAAGGTCAAGGTCGTGCCAGTTACGGGGTTCAAACCCCGAAACACATAATCGCTAATATCTCACGAAGTTTTGCATGTATTTCAATGCAGTTTTTTTCACAACATTTCTTGATGAATGGTCTATAACAAAGTTGTCATGAATTTTTCTGTGTGCGCATGATCGCGCGCGCTCAAATCACGGGTCCGAACCCCAAGGCTATATATAAAAAACTATTCAGTTACGTGCTGTTTTGATGTGTATTTATTTAGTTACGTGCTGTTTTGATGCGTTTTTATGTATGTGTACAGCCGACACATTCCGAATTTCGGCGATGCTGCGAGGGGACTTTGCAGCCGCTCTGCGTTGCACTTGTTTTTGTTTTGGAGTATTTTAATACTAATATAATAAAAGTTTTAGCCAGGGTACGTCATTAACTAGTGAGAATAAGGTCGTTTTGAATTCTGGCATTCATTTGATTCACTTTATGATGATAATAACAATAATAGTACATTTAAAATATAGCGCTTTACCTCAAATGAGCCCAAAGCGCTTTATGATAGTGCTTACTGTTAATTCAACTGCGTAGTGGTAGCTTATAATAACTTTAATGTCGTTTATTTTAAAACTTTCAGTTATTGTAAACAGGCAGAATTTGTTTACATTGTAACACACTTATAATTTATTTCTTAAATATAAAATTGATTTGTGTCAGGTCATACTCATGTGTGTGCATGTGTGTGTGTGTGTGTGTGTGTGTTTACTGTAAAGAAAATTAATAAATGATTGTTTCAAAGAAATTACATTTTAATTTTCCAGTTCCTTGTATGTTTTTTCTTTTCTAATGAGATTTTATTCTTTTTTCCCCACATTCTTTTGACTATGCATATATATGTACAAGACAATCTACTCCCCATGAAAATAGCATGGATTCGGATGCGGATAAAAACACCAGCACAAGTGAGAATCGGATGAGAACATGAGTATGAAAATTGAGATGTAAAGAACAAAGCATGCTAACGACAACAAGCTTGATAACAAACACAGTGTTTAACAAAGACAGCATTACATTAATAGCTTAATATGCCTTGTGTGTTTCACTGCATTCTCAGGTGTGATGATAATCAAAAGTCTTGGAGTGTACAAAATAATATTTCAGTTAGAACTTATAAACCAGTGGGTCTTAGTCTGTGAAAGATTCCTTGGTAGAGGTTTGTACTAGAATTTTGCACTGTAAAATGTGTTATTTTAATGTAAATTCACTATATCCACTGGGTGATTTTGATTGAGAACATGGGTCTTGGTCACAGACTTTTTAAACGGTGCTAGTGCTACTGTGAACTCTGAGTCAGAATGATAGAATGGTCCCTTGGTGGATTATTGCAATAACTTGAATAAGTGCTTGCTCTGTGAAAATGTGCTTTTTGTGTCCTTCCTTTGATGCTGACAAAGAATATGTATCCAATGGACTAATGTCTGTGGCAAACAGTATTTGAGTTTTGTGTTCAACAACTACTAGTACTTGAGTCAGTGTGATGCCCCTTGGTGAAGGTTTGTTCAGAAGCTTTTCACTATCACAACATGCCTGATTGCATTCTTAAGTGTAATACTGATATTAAAAATATATACATTGGTCACTGGGTTTACACTTAGTTTTCTTCTTGGTTCGCTCAGACAGTTTCCTGTCACATGAGCGTAGATGCGCCATGCTGCCGTTATGCGCCTAACTAAGAAATAGTTAGGCTCAGCATGTCTGACTTCGGCTGAAGAAATCTTTGTAAGAATTTATAGAAAAAAAGGCAGGAGAGTGGATCAGTAAGATAGAAAGATAGCAGACGACTGTAAGCAAAGGGAAAAGGCAGAGTCAAAGAGAGTGACAGATTAGAGGAAGTTACACGCACAGAACTTCCAGAAGGTGGGGGAACTAGTTGTATGAAAGACCCCCCGGTATCCCCACGGTGGGACTTACAGTCAATAGTTTTAAGTTGTATAACAACCAAGTCTAATAGTACTGGTAAGACTCATTGTCTTAAGACAGTCAGAGGCTCCTTTGTGGAGGTTTATGCTGATCAACATGCTTCATTGTACTCCTTAATTGATGCTGATCAAGAGTATATATGTGGGTTTTGGGGTCTGCAATCAACGTTTTTTTAGTTATGGTAACTCGCTTTCTAGTTTCATACAATCAGGCAGTCAGTCAGACAGGCAAACAGACGCTTTATAACTAACGTGTTGAATACAAATACAATTTATTATTTATTATTAAAGACACATTCTCTATTGAATAAGCTTTATTTTGGTACCAAAGTTACGTTAATTGGTCGAAAGATAAGCACGTTATGGCTGGTTGAAGTTCAGATTCATCCAAATCTTGATCAACTTTTTCTTATATAGCCCATGTAAAAAAGACTGTAATTTCAAGAAACCGTAACTTATTTGTTGACCAATTTAGACAAATTTGATATCATTTTAAAGGTCGTTTCATGCTCTTTCCATTGATATAGGTTTGATTAAAGTTTGACAAAAAAATAAATAAAAATTTTGTTATAACCATCCTACCAGTGAAGGACCCTCTAAAAGAATGTGCAGGGGGTCCCAGGGATGCACTAGAATTTTTTTTTTTTAGCATTCAATGCCACTGGGACCCTCTACACTGTAAGTGAAGGAGTCCCTGGGACCCCTTGTTTTGCGGGACGATTGGGAGCCCTATGTAATGTGTATTTTACACATTGGTTTGATTCTGAATGCTAATGTTGAAAGTATTCCATCGCAATTCGTCAGAAGTGGCATCTGTGATGTACCGATCCAGATTGTGTGTGTACAACAGGACAGCCAGCGTCACCGACATGCTTCAGCAAGTTGGATGTCCAGAGCTCTCTGCAAAAACGACAGCAGGCTACCAGACTCAGCATGCTCTACAAAACACTCAGTGGCATGGTGAGCATCAGCAGGAGCAAGCTGGAACCTGAGTCACAACGACAACGTAGAGGTCACCCCTAACAGCTCCTTGTCCCTCAGTGCCGAACTCAATATCGCCAGAGCGCATTTTCCCCCAGAACAATAAAGGAGTGGAATGAGCTACCGACAACAGCAGTGGAAGCAAAAAAACCAGTGTTTCACAGCCAGGGTCTGGGAGCATCTGCTTGGACACCCACCTTCTGCCACCTCCATCTCCGTTGTTCCCATTCTGGAGTCAACGGACTAACCATCTGACAACCAGCTTCCCCCTCGCTCTGTCTCTCTCTCTCTCTCTCTCTCTCTCTCTCTCAATATTTTCTTCTCTGGCCTACTTGAGGCCCTTTCTTCCGGCAAGAGTGTTTGAGCCTCCCCGGTTCCGTGGCAAAATAATCAACGTGATGATTGTGGCCACGCACCTGTAGCGAAGAAGAAGAAGAAGACGTGTGTGCTTTTAAGTAATATTTTTCGGGTAGAATAAATGATTTTTGTGTTAATATTCTTTACCAGCACTGTCAGCAATGGTGTACCCGGGAGGACCAGGGAGTATGACGACTCCCCACCAGCCTGATGTGTACACCACCAACGCTAAACAGATCCTGGTGACAAGGGATCCTGTGTACTGCCACCCCTCCATCCGCAACGGGAAGATCACTGGTCGACAGCCCCCCACCCACTTCGTCCTTGCTGTAGTCATGACCGTCATTAACCCTGTGATAGGCCCTGTTGCGCTGATCTTCTCCTGTGAGTTTCATCGATTTGATGACCGCACTTGGTTTTAATATCTTAAAGAATGTGGGATTAATAAGGATGTTGGATTCTATTGAATGAATTGTTTTTGTCAAAGATTTTGAAGAAAAGGTAATACTACTCTACTCTCTAAGAATGACATCCTCTCCTTGAGGAGGACAGCCCACATTCACTCAGCAGTTTCAATTTCAATGAGCACTATTACTACTTCTGTACTAGTATTAATCATTACTTTTGAGAGATTTAAAACACATTACAATGAAACGTTCTTGAGAGACTTGTTGAAGGTATGGAAAATTTTTTAAAATGTTACTGATATTTGAAATTTAATATTTATTGCACGACTATTGGAATGCTCATCATTTGCACTGTAATATTGCAGTCATGTTGTCATGCAGATTTGAAGGTAGCCATATCTTTTGGGTGGTTTCTTTTCCAGTTATGTCGAACCGGGCGTACAAGCAAGGGGACATCAAGTACGCGGAGAAGTGGAGCCAGTACGCCTTCCTCATGTGCATGATCACCGTCGTGGCCAGCGTTGTCATATACATCACCATCGCATTCTCCCTCAGCACCATCGGCTACAGAGGGGGACACAGTTACTGAAGAGGCCTTTAGTTTATATATATCTATTGGTGCTTCGCTTCAGGTTGTGTGCCTGAATTAATTTTTTTGTTTTGTAAGTGGCCTCAGCCTGAATTTCAGGTTTAACCCTTTCAACGTCAGCCATTTTTTTAGCTTAAATTTTACATCAAACTCACCTGGGAATAAAAAAAGTTTTGTTTGCAATGCTGGGGATTCCTTGATAGCAAGCCTTACCTTATCTAAGAAGAAAAGGTCATTGTACAACAGACCCTGATTAGATACGTTTTAGTGACATGGGTGTTAAATCAGTGGTGCTGAGTGGCTACGCTGACGATGAAAGGGTTAAAAAACTAAATTGAGGAGCCACCTCCCTTTCTCACCTTCCCTTATTTTGTCCCTTCCGCCACTTGTCACTGCCTTTGTTTTGTACTTTGCTTCAAGGAGGCGCTTTCAAATACCTTTAAAAAAAAAAAAATTTAGGGGGGGGGGGGGGGGGGGGGGGGGGGGGGGGGGGGGGGGGGGGGGGGGGGGGGGCATTGCCCCTTCACTCCCCAATATGGATGTTGCTCCTGTACCTCGCCGAGAGTACGTGACTAGACAGCACCTGCAGCCCTGCTTTTCATGTTTTCCACGATTTTGTAGAAGCCCCCACGTATATCTCTGTATCGTTGTTGCCTTCTCAGACCTTACGTCAGCTGTGAAGAAGTATAACGCATTCGAGGATGTAAGTAAAACGCATTCGAGGATGTAGCAGTTGTGACATTAATGACGATACTATTGCTATCTGCAACTGTAAATTCATTGTTGGTCCTCGCAAAAAATGCAAATAATTGGATTGCAGCAAAATTGTTGACTATGTTACTTTGATACATATCAGTTCTTGTACATAAAATATTCTGCCTTATTCTAAAAAAAATCAACTCTTAAAAAGTGTAGGAAGTAATTGTTGCACTGTTGTTAATTTGTGAAAGGGTACGAGAAATGCGTATGATGGATGTAATTTTGTTGCTTAACCTGATAGTGAATTTTACTGTCTTAGGATCTGACAAAGGTGTTCTGAAAATTGGATTTATATGATTCCATGTTTAATTTTTTTCTTAATAAAAAAAGAGAGGAGAGTTTTGGATGGTTGTGTTTGTAATCAAATGTTACAAATATTTGTGTACAATTTTGAAAACTTTTTTCTTGATCTTTGATTAAAGAAAAAGGCATTGCAAGGTTAGTGCTAGAAAACACATCTTTTGATCTGTTTGGGAAAAGTATAAACAATTTATTTTTTCTTTCTTTTTAATTTCTCTTGCTTTGCGCATTTATGACAGATTTCATTAGCTCATTTCTTTTGTGTCTGTTTTGACTTTAAAAGTGGAATCTGGATAAATCAATGAACCATAATTTTGTGTGAATATTTTTAATGCTAGTGCAACTACTGGCAACCACAAAAATATTCCTAACTTTTGTTTTCTTAATGCAATTTTGTAGGCAGCTTGTTTGTACATCAAATTTTTTTTTTTGGGGGGGTGTTACTATATTTTCCAGGCTACTTTTTTTCTTCAACTTTGACCCCTGCATCTAAAACAATGATTGCGGCTAATTTGTGAGTATTTCCCCTTCCGTATTTTAGGCTGGTCGTCAACTCCAGCCTGTGCGTGTTGTTGACATCGTCGATCTCGATAAAAACGAACCGTTCTCAGGCCGAAACTGATGAGTTTAATCAGCGATAACACAATCTGACCACTAAATTTCACCACTTTTAAGCACATCTTTCATCACTGAGCAGTTTATGATAAAAGTTTGAACTGAAACAGTCGCGATCTTTGCGAACTCCATGCAAACGTAAATGCGAAGTCAACTTCCAGGTTGAAACTAAGTGATCTGTCTCACTCCATAAGTTGGAACTCAGTAAATGGTCTCACTTTACAAAAAAGAACTTGAACAGCAGCTCCTTTGCGTTATTAAACTAATAAATCGGCATTAGCATGTGCACTGAAACACTTGCTGAATGCAAACAACTCACAAAATCCAATAAATGAAAGCAGCTGGCGCATTAGCGCTTGCCGTGATTTCGTATCTCTGGAGTGCGCTGCGCCATTTTGTCAGCCGAGTTGTATGCGCGGTAAAAGTTTCGTGTGTGCAAACTGTGACTGAAAATGAACTGCCAGTGCGTTACTTTGTCGTGTTTACAGTTTTGTGTTGTGCAGAATCCAGTATTTAGTAGGTCCGTTGGCGAAGATTAGGTCTGTACTGTGTAAGTTTGTGTGAGTGCAGCACGGGCCGTCAAAGTTGCTGTGGCTTTCGATCGTTCGTCCCACGTCAGCTCAGGTTCTTTTTTCTTTTACAGTCTCTTGCGGCTTAGACACTGAATACAGCTTTATCGTTGTTTTTTTCCAGAATTTTAATAAAATTCAGGGGGTGAGGCTTAGACAACGGTGCGCTTTGTAGACTGGAAAATACAGTATATACATCCATCTTCTTGTTCCGTGAAATTTTTTGTTTTCTTTTCTTTTTTGCCCCCCACATAAACTGTTTAAATACTTTATGGAAAATGTTCAGTTTTGTTATGTCTATTTACGTTTCAAGCTGATACATCGTAATTAAAATGCATAATGCTAGATTGCCTGTTGACATAGATTATGGATTATTATCATATCATTTCACCACATCTATAGCCACACTCTCAGCATCTGCCTTCATAGAATATAACTTGTACCAAAGGGTTACGAAACAAAAATTTACGTTTTGTGCAACATTTTGTTGAATAATTTTCTCAGGGACCAGTTATTTTAAATGGTTACATTAAGTTTATAGTAAACATGTAGTTTTCTTTTGCTGTCCCCTCTTTCCCTTTCTTCTTCACCCCCTCTCTCTTATGTTTAATGTGTGTATAATGCGTGTGAGAAACACAAGCAGTAAATGAGTAACATTTATCTTTTACTAACAACCACTGTCATGATGCTAAGTCTAGCATACTCCGCACGCACACAATTCTTTTTATGACACAGACAACTGAATTAAACTCCCTCCTTTGTATTTAATAAATAAACAAATAAGAAGATAAACAACATCAAATTCTTTAAGCAAGCTAAACAAATTATTATGTGAATAGTTCGATACACTTTTTAGATGTGTTCCAGTTCTTTTTTAGCACATATTTTAGACATTGTATTTCAGTCATTCTATAATTACAACCATTTTTGTTCTTACCAATTTCAAATCACATGACTATCTTATGTTACACTGGACTGGGTTAGGGTTCACCTAAAGAAACAGACCAAACGCACGTGGCTCACAATTAAATCAAACGAACTAAAAACTACTTACAGACTTTTAGTTTCAATTTTCATCAAGATCCGTTCATAATAAAATCTGCTTGCAGACAATTGTTATTATTGTGTTTTTATCACCGCTCTTCCGCGGGACGTTACCTACTAGCCCTAGTGCCAGCCTTGTCTGACGACAAACCCTCGAGTGACGTCCGAAGTTCATGACGTCACTCGTGACTATTTTTTCCTTCTACGTAAAAAGAAAATATTCTATTTTAAACATCATTTAAAGACCACAACCAGTTGACAACCACCTTTACCTTTTCTTTGAATTTTGTTCATGAATCATGCTTTTATTAGACTGTAGAGATTTTGTCCCACACTGATGTCAGATTATCATCAAGTCAGGGTTATGAAGAAAATAGTTTCATTCTAAACAAAGTACAAATGTAATGATTAGTTAGTTTGAATACATTTGTTACACCTCCCCTAGCCCCCAATCATTAACTGTTACAGGTATTTTGCCTCATGGTGATATGATAGTAAGGTGTTTTTTTAAGGATACATATTTATTTATTCTAATACTGTAATAGATGTTGGACCTGTAAGTGATCACAAATAATTTTCTGAACAAAGAAAGATCATGTGGCATTAAAGGAAAATTTTGATTGTTAATCGGTCATTCCTTTTTTTTTTATGCAATTGTAATGTGAAGGGCTCTGTTAATTTAGAATACGAGTGACAGTAAGATTTATTTTATTGATACATCTGCACCCAATACTAAACTGAATGCTTATTTTAGTGACCAAATTTTTTTACATATGTGCAGGGCTCCTAATCGTCCCGCAAAACAAGGGGTCCCAGGGACTCCTTCACTTACAGTATAGAGGGTCCTAGAGGAGGGATAGAGGGTCCCAGTGGCATTGCGAATGCTAGAGTTTTTCTAGTGCATCCCTGGGACCCCCTGCACATTCTTTTAGAGGGTCCTTTAGAATTTTATAACTTCATAGACCCCTGGGAAGCCCTGATATGCCTCTTGTTATGAATTTATTTTCACAATCACATAATACATATCAAATAAAATACATATCATTTACAAAAAGAGGATAACAGTTTATGATTATGGTTGTGACATTCCGAATTTATTTTCACAATCACATAATACATATCAAATAAAATACATATCATTTATAAAAAGAGGATAACAGTTTATGATTATGGTTGTGACATTCCGAGTTTGCCTGAGAGTTTTGTTTGCAATGTAAATTTGCTTGTTATTTCATGACTTTTAAAAAAAACCATCTGAACATTTGTAAAATAGTTTGTCAAGTCAGTTACATTTTGAATATTCTTTTGTAGAGAATGCTGCAGAGCACTGTAATGTACATCTACACACTTATACATGGGTATTTTTGAATGTATAATTATGCTTGTGTTCACTTTTGTCCAGCCTTCAATGTTGTGTGCGTGCATGTATGTGTGTGTCTGAAAGACAGAAAAAAAGACGCAAAGAGAGACTGAGAGATGAATGGTTACACTTTTAGGTGTCTGAATTTTTTGTGTGGAAAGGAATAGCAAATAACTTCAAAAGAATTTACACTCTGGATCCTTGTGTCCCTATTTCCTAAAGCTTTTTTTTTTATTACATGTAATGCATTATTTCAATAAATGATATAAAGGCTTGTTAGTGTTGTTTGTTTTGTACGTTTTTGAGCATGTTTCTACCTATTCAGATGTTTCAGTTCATGTTTGAATGTTGTTAATTTCTTTGTTTTTGTTTACCATTTCCGAGTGTCTGTGTATGGACATGTGTGTTTGTTGTGCGTGTGTGTGCGTGTGCATGCAAGAAATTGAAGAGTGCAGTACACCAAATCCACCATGTTAAGTTGCACTGTAATATGAGTAGAGGAACGTTTGAGAAAATCAAGCAATTTGCACGCATGCACGCACGCAGAGAGAATTTAGAATAGTTAAGTAATAGTACTATACAGCAAACTGTTCTTTTCTCACCTCGTTCAAAAAACAACCAAAAAATCAAATATGAGTTCACTGTTGGTTTTAATTAGTTTTCTTTTCTTCTTTTGTTTTGTTTTGTTTGTTCACTTGCAGCCCTAGGATGATAAAGCACAATGGACATACCATAATTCATCCCGTACATCTTCAAAACACGTCAAAGTCAAGCAACAGGGGTCAAGAATCAAATAGACAATGTGGACGATCAGTGTTACTCCAAGTAACCACATGAAAAATGCAGCATACAACATGTACCAATTTCTCAGATTGTGGAAATTTACAGTGAAAGACTAGCTGTGCAGCACAAGAAATGTGTGAATAAAAAGAGACGGCCACAGAAGGTTCAAGACATAACAATGATGGCTTCAATCAGCCACAGAAGGTTCAAGACATAACAATGATGGCTTCAATCAGCCACAGAAGGTTCAAGACAACAATGATGGCTTCAATCAGCCACAGAAGGTTCAATACATAACAATGATGGCTACAATCGGCCACAGAAGGTTCAATACATAACAATGATGGCTACAATCAGCCACAGAAGGATCAAGACAACAATGATGGCTTCAATCAGCCACAGAAGGTTCAAGACAAAACAATGATGGCTTCAATCAGCCACAAAAGGTTCAAGACATAACAATGATGGCTTCGATCAGCCACAGTAGGTTCAAGACATAACAATGGTGGCTTCAATCAGCCACAGAAGGTTCAAGACATAACAATGGTGGCTTCAATGCATAAATGACTGTACAATATGTTTTGGATGGATGATTTGCTTTTTAAAACACCAACAAATGCTTGAAGAGATTGACATGCACACTTCAATGACAATGATCTCACCAAATAAACATGTGTTGTCACACTTTGACTTTACATCATTTTTGATGGATCACCTCACTGAAAAGTAACAAATAGAGCCAAATATATCATACATAAATTAAAAAGAAATCTGAGCTTTACAGGAGAAGGTGGGAGTAGGGGGAAACGGACCTTTTTGGTGATCAAACGTAACAATTCATTGTAGTGCACATAGTCAAACCTGTATTTTAACCCCTTCACTGCCAGAGAAAACTAAAGAAAAACATTGGGCAAATCATGCCACAAAAAAGACAACTGATAGAGCCAATCTGGCAAAATGGTCTGGGGATATCACTATCTTGACTGTTAGAGCAAAAGCCAACATATCAGGGTTATTCCTCTTCATCAGTGATGTCATCAGGTCAGTACGTAATACGTTGGAGGTAGTCAAGGGGATAAGACTTCCAAAAAGTCAGGGCCTGTATTCACGTTGAGTTAGCATGAGACTTAGCATCATGCTAACTTAGAAGCTCTTCCAAAAGTCCTATTAAATCCTACAGGACATTGGAAGAGCTTCCAAGTTAGCATCATGCTAAGTCTCATGCTTTTTCAACGTGAATACTGACCCAGGTCATTTTTATAAGAAGAGTTCAGCATCCGTTCCCAGAAAATCGGTCTTAAATGAGAGGAGGTCTTTTAACGGAGGCTCTTATAATAGAGGTTTAACTAATAATACTGGAGACCACTGCAACGATTACTCTACTGCAATCTGCGAACTTACTTTGTTATAATTTTTTATTTCTTGCTCTTTCCTTCCTTCTGTATTGGCTACTGCAAAGAACACCTTTTGCAAGAGTGAATGCCCTTGGTGGGTGGGGGAAGATGGTTGAGTACTGACCAAACAAGGGCATAACTCACCAATAACCCTTTTTGATGCCACTTAATGGCTACCTTTTTGCAAGAGTAAATGCCCTTTTGGATACTGATCAACAAGAGCTTAACTCTTGCTGTCAAGGGCGTTAATAATCCTAGTTGCAGTGCCCAATAGCGACCACAGTCACTGCTTTAGGGGGATCTATGGAAATGCGCGATATGGTGCAGAAACCACAAATTGCAAACCATAGCAATTATAAAGCCAACTTGGGGCAGCTACTTTTCAACAGACAGCCATGTAAACGTTAATATCAAAGCGACTAGGCTCTTCAGAACGGTCTATTTGCCAGTTCACTACAATATCTTCTTCTTCAATCGCTCAGACAGTTTCCTGTCAATTATGAGCGCAGATGCGTCATGCTGCCATTATGCGCCTAACTAAGAAATAGGCCCAGCAAGTCCGACTTCAGCTGGAGGAAATCTTTTTAAAAGTTTCTTGGAAAAAGGCAGGAGAATGGACCGGTAAGGCAGAAAGATAGTAGATGACAGTAAGCAAAGGGAAAAGGCAGAGTCATTACAAGCACAGAACTTCCAGAAGGTGGGGGAACTATATAAAAGACCCCCCCGGTATCCCCACGGGGGGGACTACAATATCACATGCCTACTATTGAGGGAACATTTTTTTCCCCTTAAAAGCAATTGCCAAACAGTTTGTTTTAACGTTTTCGAAACATTATGTCAGTTTTATATTAATTAGCAGCAAAATTCAGAAGCAACTGGAGATACCAGAGACAGAATGCACTTTTAGCGGGGGTTCTATGTTGCAGAATTAACCAGAATTGTGCACTTCGTGCAACAAGCACAACACTTTGGTATATTGTTCTTTACAATGTTATAATTGATTTCAGATTTGAAGCCACTTCAAAATCGTTTTTTATTTTGAGAAAAAAAAAGAAAAAAGATGAGCCAAAACAGCAGACGATTTTCTAGCACAAGGTGCCCGCAGTGAATATTGAAGTTGACGGTGTCGTCTGTCCCATGAAGCTGAGGTCAGGATTGTATACAACTGCTGCTGTGGACAACCTAGATCACAACCCCAGCTCAACAACATCCCAGGATTCCTTCCACGGAACTGCAATTTCACTTTTCCAGCACCCCACAGAGCGGAGCCCTGGAGGAGAAAGAACATGCGACAACCCAACTGATCCTCCAGTCGGTAAATTAAGGTCTGTCAATTCCTGAACTGCCACAGTTCTACCATTTGCCCTCAAGCTGCCTGTTGAGCCTCCACCTGATCTGAATGTCCATGACAAACATGATACTAGCCTGTGCGACAGAGCTGCCATGACTGAAAAATGCTGGTTAGAAACCGTGGAAACAGCTGTCAGTGTCAGAGAACAGGCTCCAGGACCAGACAATGTTTCTTGGGGGGCCTACCATGCTGGTGAAGAAGACACAGAAAGCGACAGGACACCTGGCATTTCCAGCTTGCTGCCACTCTTCCATGAGTCATCCAGGTCGCCAGCAATGATGAAGCATGCTATGAACATTGTGATGAATGGTGTCAATCTCCTCAATCCTGGACAGATTCCTGTTTTAGCGTGTGACCAGCCTCTCTTTGCTCTGGCTAAGCAGATTCAGTGGAAGCATCCTGAGTTGTATGGGCAGAACAAGATGATCATCATGCTAGGTGGACTCCACATTGAGATGGCATTCTTGAAGGCCATCGGAAGCCTCCTTTGTGAAAGTGGATGGACAGATGTCTTAGTGCAGGCCGGTGTGGCCTCAACAGGTGTTGCTGACTCCCTTTTGTCAGTGTCCCACGTCACTAGAACCAGACATGCACATCAGGTCACAGTCTGCGCTCTCTTCAGGCTAATGAACATGGCTTACGAACAGTACTGTATGTCATGTGACATTGTTGGAGACACTGCCCTGCCACTTAATGAATGGAGAGTGTTCATGGCTGAAAGCAGCCCCACATTTCATTTCTGGGTTCTGATCATGGAACTTGAGGTGCTGCTGTTGGTCTTTCTTACCTCACTGAGAAGCGGCGATTTCCTCCTGTACCTACAGTCAATGACAAGAATGGCACCAGTGTTCTTTACACTTGATCAGCAGAATTATGCAAGGTGGCTGACTGTACACATAAATGACATGGGGAACATTAGTGCCAATGAGTCTCATGAGTTCAACAAAGGCCACTTTGTGCTCAAGAAAACTGCTCGCCCATTTTCCAAGATTGCACTAGACCATGCCCATGAGCAAAACAACGCCATAGTCAAAGGTGAAGGTGGCGCTGTCGGACTCACAGACAATCCATCTGCACTCAGACGGTGGATGGTCAGTGGCCCTGAAGTCTCACGTGTCATCAAAGAGTTTTAGAATCCCTGGAAAGAGATGATAATGATGAGTTATTAATTCACCATGAGCAGTCAAGAGCGTTTCAATAAGCCTTCCGCAGTGATGTGATGAAGCTGACTGCAACCACCCAAGAGGCAGGCAACCCTTTTTCAGAGAGCAGTGCCGAATTCATCACACTTCACAGTAAGGACATTGTGTGTCCAGCAGCACACGAGTCCATGAAACAACTAATGGCGACTGGAGATCAACAATTCAAGGCTTTCATCCACGATCGACTCTTGAAAAAGACCAAGCTGTTGTCAGATCCCATCAAGAGAAACAACCTGGTATTGATTTCAGGCGTAAAGGAGAAGAAGAAAAATGCGAGCTCCTACAAATTATCAAGCTTCAAGAATGACTGCCACCTCTTCTCCAGGTTATACATAGCTTGCCAGACACGCAGTGGAGGCCTCGATGATTTCTTCACCTATGAGAATCAGGCCACTCCTCCCTCACTCTCTTCTGCAGGAAAACTCAAGTCCACCTCAAAAGCAAGCCTGCTTGAGTGTCTTGAAGCTGTGCATCCACCGGAAGAAAATAGGCCTGCAGCGGATGTGATGATTGTTGATGGGGCTGCTGTTGTCAACATGATTAGGCCAGGGGCTGCAAAAACATTTGGATCCTACGCAGAAAGTGTATTCCTGCCTTACATCACGCAGATGCTGCTGTTTGGATCTTGTCTTTGACATCTACAGATCTGACAGTTTGAAAAGTTGCACCAGAGACAACAGAGGAGTTGGAAAGAGGAGACGAGTCAGCCCTGAAACAGTCATACCACCAAACTGGCACAGTTTTCTCAGGGTTGACTCAAACAAATCTGAGCTTTTCCACTACCTCGCTCAGTGTGCTATCACGCTTGATACTGACAAACAAAATCAGCACTCAAGGGTCCATTGCTGTCTCCAACAGTCCTGCAGAGCTGCGTGACCTGTCTCCATGCACACATGAGGAAGCTGACAACCGGATGATGGTCCACCTCTGCCATGCTGCCAAGGACAGCAGGAGGATCCTTCTCAGAACTGTGGACACTGACGTCGTTGTCCTAGCTGTTGCCGCAGCATCACGCCATCCGTCACATGAGGTGTGGGTGTCCATGGGTACTGGGAAAGATCTCAGACACATCGCTGCTCATCACATCGCAGGGGCCCTTGGTCCGGAGAAGTCACGTTGCCTGCCCATCTTTCACAGTTTCACAGGCTATGACACTGTGTCTTTCTTCAGTGGAGTGGGGACGAAGAAGGCGTGGGATGTATGGGGTGCCTCTGAGGATATCACCAGGACTTTTCTGGCACTGTCTGAACCTCCATGTGAGCTGACATCCACAGACATAGCAGCACTGGAGCGCTTTGTTGTGCTCTTGTATGACAAGACAAGCAACTGTCTCGACGTCAACAGTGCCAGGAGACACCTATTCAGCCAAAAGGGCCGGCAGATTGAGAATGTTCCACCAACCAGTGAGGCGCTGCTGCAGCACACGAAGAGGGCCATCTACCAAGGCAGCTACATTTGGGGCCAGGCAGACCGCCCAGTACAAACTCTTCCAAATCCGTCTGCTTGGGGTTGGCGGTTCGTTGCAGGACAGTGGGAGCCTTTCTGGACCAGCCTTCCAGAAGCATCTAGAGTGTGCAGAGAACTGCTGAAATGTGGCTGAAAGAAGGCCTGCAGGACAAAACACTGTGGGTGCCGGAAACAGGGACTACAGTGCACTGCTCTCTGCAGTTGTGCTTGCCTGTCATCTAAACCCAGTAGCAACTAGGTGAGTCACCCTACACAGCCCCCCCCTCCCCCCCCCCCCCCCCCCCCCCCCCCCCCCCCCCCCCCCCCCCCCCCCCCACATTTTTTGTTCTTTTCTTGATTGTGGCTCATCAGGTTTTCTTCAGGACACAGCACTGTCCATTTTTGCCAGATTTGGTGTTATGGGTGAAAATGAATGATTGTACAGCATACGATTCACCTTTTTACTGGCGGCCATCTTGGAAACTGCTCAAATACTCAAATTTTCAATTTTTTTAAAATAGACCTGTATCAGGTTATGTTCAGGGCATGAAATTGTCCTTCTCAGCCAGATTTGGTGTTTGTAGCATTAAATGAACAATTATGCAAAATATTTTCCATTTTTTTGTGTCGGCCATTTTGAAAAATGCCCCCAAAACACGTTTTTACAAATTTTTCATGGTGGCTCTAAATCAGGTTTTGTTCAGGACATAAAACTGGCCATCTCAGCCAAATTTGGTGCTTGTTGCATGAAGTGCACGATTTTGCAACATAGAACCCCCGCTATTTGTTAAGTAGCACAATGGCCATATTGTGATATATAAAAAAAAGTATGTGAATACAATTTGTGATTAACCCTTTCACCGCCAGCTATTTTTCAGCCAAAGAATACCATCAAACTTAACTGGGTAGAGAGAAAAAAAATTCTGCAATATTGGGAATTCCTCTGTGACATGCATAGGATTAAGCCTATCCTTACCTCCCAAAATTAAGAAAATAGGGTCTTCGGATAACAGGTCCTGATTTGATGCCTTTTAGCCATTGTGGTGCATAAATGCGACATTGGCGGTGAAAGGGTTAATTCCACTTCCAAAGGCAATCTTTAACTATTACGCAAAGTATACAGGCAAACACGCCTACACACACACATAAAGGCACATGCACACACACACATTCATACCAACAGCATTTTAGCAAAATATGTTTACACACATATTTCTAATTTTCATAACTACTGTAAATACAAATTTATGTATTATTAACAGTTAAGTCAACACACGCTTAAACATATAAACAAAAATATCCATCACTCATTCGCAAAACGTCCTTTCAAAAATTGAACTGTTCCAACTAATTTGATGTTTACATAATGTGCTGAACTAAATTTGTATTACACTCTTGTTCAAAAGCATTCATCATGGTTGCAAAGAAAAAAGCAAAGACCAATACAGTGGTCCTAAAACAAACACCTTTGAACATCTAGTTCACTTTGCTTTAAATGTTGCAAACTTCAGTAGAGCAGTCACACTCAAATGCGTAAGACATCTGAAAAGCATATCCAGAACGAGTATTTCCAATTAAAAAGAACTAATCCACACAAATTGGAAAATTAATCATCATGTTCAGAGCATTTCATGTGATGCAAGTTAACATTATTATATAAATACAAAACAACCTTTTGACTATTGAATAATAATAATTGGCACTTATACAGCGCACATATCAAGAAAATTATATTCATGGCGCTTTACAAAGAAATAAAACTACAAACATTCCCATTCACACACACAAAACAAACAAACAAAATCACATAATATACAATGGAACCTCCCCACTAAGACCTTGACAAATCATCCAAGGGAGGGAGTTGTAATAGGGAGGTAATTGTAATACTTATAAAGAAGGGCAATGTCTCAGAGAAGTAGGTCTTAAGTGGGAGGGAGTCTTACTAGGGAAGGTCTTAATATGGAGGTTCCACTATAATGCACAATGCATACATATTCATAAAACAATTTTATATTATAACATGCATACAAAAAACATAACACATTTGATCAAATAGATGAGACATTTGATCGAATAGATGAGACATTTCATATATGGTATAGGTTTTGAAGAGGGTGATTTCCTCTCATAAGAGTATTTTATGGTTTGAACAGGTGAATACAAGTTTATTCACACATTTCACATTTATTGGTGGCAGTGATACAAAAGAGTTTTAAATGTGTCACCAAAACCCCCACCAACAACAAAAAAGAGATTGAACATTGTGGCTGTTTAATGGGTTTTTTTATAATTTATTAACTGCATCCCTAAGTACTTATCCTCTACTTGCATCTCTTTGTGTTTGCGTGTGTATGGTATGTGACAGTCTGTGTGTGTGCCTGCGTGCTTGTGTAGATGCATGTGTGCGTTTGTGTGTGTATGATGTGCATGTGAGAGACAGAATATTGATTTTGATAGTACATTCCCGCATGAAAACATAAAAGCACACCCACCGAAACCTTTTATTATACTGTATGTAGTTTTAGTGAAGGCATATTGAACATTATCTACCTCTACTTATCTACCTCTCTGGGCACTATTAGTTAACTTACAATAAAATTATAAAGCACACCACCATAATGGTAATACAACATACTGTGTAAAAAATGTAATCCACAAGAAAAGATTTTTCAAATTGATAAAAAAATTAAAAATTATTAAAATCTCTGTTGTAAATGTAAGTCTACAATACTGGATATGCTTTAAAATAGAACAGTATCAAAATTATGTTTAAAAATATAATTCTCACAGTTGAAGGAAACATGTCGATTGTGGATACACTTAAAAATCTTCTAAAATAAAATCAAGTCAGAATCTCAATAAGAAAGATATAAGCAATGCTAATAGGTAAAAAAAAAAATGTTCATAATTTAAACATGATTAAAAGAACTACATTAATAAAAAGCATTTCGAGAAAACATTGTATTACATGAACACAGCATACAAAATTTAACTCAATTCACAGGATTACATGTTTCTGTTTTCAATCTTCTGACCGATTTATAGAAATAAGAAAGATACTCTATAATGACTGCCCTTTCGAGGCTTTTGTGATCAGTGAAATCTAAATCAAATTCTGATTTAATCAAAATGTGTAGTATTTACAGAGCATATATGAATCATAGAGAAGCAGCTTCAGGGATTTGACAAAATTCATTGATAACTGAAAAGACAAAAGAAAATGGCCAAAGTGCTTAAACACTTAACAAAATAACTCTCCCAATCTTTGCAGTCTAAATTATACATATGGAACACTTAAAAATCCCAATTATAATGCTGATTTCATTTTTGAGCCGCTTCATTTTCACCCTTTATGCATGCATGATATGTTTCAAATGACATAAACCAGCCGAAGTCGGACATGCTGGGCCTAACTATTTCTTAGGCGCATAACGGCAGCATGGCGCATCTGCGCTCATGTGACAGGAAACTGTCTGAGTGAACGAAGAAGAAGAAGAAGAAATGACATAAAAAAAAAGAGACCACAGCCAGGAAAACAGAATTACAATTAATGAATTATGTACAATGGACAGAGATACTTAAAGCTTCAGATCTTTCATTAATGAGATCAGAAATATTGACCAGCAAATTGTTTTCAAGTCTGCCAACAGCAAGACAAAGAGAGAAATTAGGCCAGTAATAGCTAGTAAACCGTATTCACAGGGTTCTGGAAGTTCTGTGCTTGTAACTGCCTCTTACCTGTCACTCAATTTGACTCTGCCCTTTCCCTTTGCTTACTGTCATCTGTTATCTTTCTGCCTTACTGGTCCATTCTCCTGCCTTTTTTCAAGACACTCTTACAAAGAACTTCTCCAACTGAAGACGGACATGCTGAACCTAATTATTTCTTAGTTATGGGCATAACGGCAGTGTGACGCATATGTACTCATAATTGACAGGAAAGTGTCTGAGAGATCGATGACTAAGAAGAAGTCTGTTTTTCAGGCTGTTTGTACTTTTCTATTTTGAAGAAATAACTCTTTCAATTTTGGTAAATTATTTCTTTTATTGTACATACAGAATTATTTCTTTCATTGAAGACTAACAGAAATGTTGTTGTCGTACCCTGGCTAAAAGACTCCAGGGATCATTCCGAACAGCCGAAGCATTTGAACACTAGGGTACAAATGCATCAGCTAGGGATGAGAACATTATGTGTGTGACCGTTTTTGATTACCCCGCCATGTGGGCAGCCACACTCCGACTTCGGGGGAGAACAGAAATAGATCAAGATAACCACCATCCTTCCTCTACTCCTCAAATTCAAAAGCAGGTTGGGGGTGGGGTGGGGTGGTTTACAACTTCTACATCAAAGCAGCAGCTCTAAAATGTAAAGGAACACATAGCTGGAAAAATAGAGTAGTGCAGTGGAACCTCCCTTATAGGACCTTCAAAACGAGGTCTTACAAGAGAGGGGTCTTATGAGGGAGGTAATTTTAATACTTACAAAGAAGGGCAATGTCTTAGAAAAGTAGGTCTTATATGAGAGGGAGTCTTATAATGGGAGGTCTTATAAATGAGGTTCCACTATACATCAAACACAGCAACAAGCTACAAATTCTTAATTCATTTTTTAACAAATGGCTAATATCTACACGCTAGTTATAAAATTCAGTGTGTGTGTCCGTCTGTCTGTCCGGGCTGCCAAGCATAAAGATTACCGCCGTGCCATGCACCCAGGCATGCGGGCAGAAGGGTGGTTGTGTGCACAGGCATAACTCTGCACTGAATAGCAAGCCTGTGTCATGCGATGTGATGCAGTGCACTAAGCATGTAAAGCGCTGTTTTGCATACCAGACAAATAGCGGAGGTTTTACAAAAATGCTTTACATAGTACAAAAAGAAAAAAAAAATCATGAGAAGGCAACAGAAGAGACAGTTAAGTATTTTGTTCATAACTGAGTTTTTTAAAAATTCAGCTTAAAAAAAAAAAGACCTGAGCATGAAAACGAAGGAAATTGTGCAAACACGCAAAGCAATAAGCAACAAAAGTTGTAACGATACTGTAACTTAGTCTAGCACTCCACAAGAACATGCCAAGCCAAGATTTCATTATTTGACCAGGTTGTGATCAATAGTTAAAAAAGTCATTTATATATTTGATACAAAATACTTCCCCCACTTCAAACTACTATTCCTTATCCATCCCAACCCCCTCCCCTGGTCACCAGCCCTCTTCCAAATCTCCCCTCCCCCCACACAAACCATTAATCGTACTTCAAATCAGATCTATGTACAAACAAAATAATCAAGAAAGTATTAACTTTGTAAAACATCAAACTGAAACAGACTGGAACGTCACTAGAACATCTTTGAACAGATTTTTTATCATGGCATCTGCTCAACAGTGCAGTTCTTATATCTAGTAGTAGTAGGATGCAAATCCTAACAATCCAAGAGAACACAGATCACAGAAATCGACTAAACATAACACAACGACTGCACTCTTAGTATGAAGCACATCTTACCTTCATGGCTTAAGCTGAATGGTAGCCTGAGCTTAAGAGGAACAAATTGTGGTTTTTTAGTGCTAGCACATAGAACTTCACAGTTGGTAAATTTATAAAAATGATTTTAAATTATATATTTTTTTAAATGGTAAAGGTGTCCCATAGCCTATCGGCCATAGGGGCAGTGAACTGTTACAGGTTCACCGTGTCAAGGGCATGGCATCGAGGAAGGTGGAGCCCATCCCTCTCCTTCTGCTGCCTTCTAACCTTCCCTGAATGAATCAGGTACCCATTCACTGCTGGGTGGAGAGAGGGTCTTCAGGCCAGAAAAATCCGACTCCAAGCTGGACTTGAACCAACGACCTTCCGCACCGCAGCCGAGCGCTCTAACCACTCGACCACGGGCCCCTCACCTAGATGACGCGTTAGTTAACTTTCCCAGACCAAAGTTCGTTTTGAATGTGAGGTATTCCATTTCTCTTCGCCTACCAGTTACCTCTATAACAAAAAATAAGTTCAAAATTGTTTATATACATGAATATGGGTGACTAAATTTGTTGCATTTTTGGAGTTGCAAACAACATAATCAGCTGTGTTGCATAATCTTGAAATTATGAGTGAATAATGCAAGATACATGGAGCTCATTAAATTTTGTCTTCCAAACACTCATGGAGCACTGTTGAGTAATTGTTAACTAATTCTTCGGTAAAGGTAAAGATGTGCCACCCCCCCTGCATTTCTCGGTTAATTCTATTTTTCCGTTTTTGCCTTTCTTACCATACATAAAGCTGTATTTTAGGAACATTTTTAGCTAATAACCTTTTTGGAATACTAACCCTATCCCTAAACCTAACCCTAACCCCCACTATGTACTGCAGTACACCGCGATTTGTCACAATTGTGGTTCGTTGCGGTTTTCCCTCTTATAGGGTGGGGGGTAGGGTTAGGTTTAGGGCTAGGGTTAGGGATAGGGTTAGTATTCCAAAAAGGTTATTAGCTAAAAATGTTCCTAAAATACAGCTTTATGTATGGTAAGAAAGGCAATAACGGAAAAATAGAATTAACCAAGATAGGTAGGGGGGGTGGCACATCTTGACCTTTACCAATTCTTCTTTTCTTTCAACAAAAATCTACAATCGTTGTACAGAACATCATTATGAATTATTTCAACACAGTAACATGAACAATTATAATTACTGACACAGTGAGTGTCTTGAAAACATTCAGTTATTTTACAGGCTTGTATGCATTTTATAATACATTTTAAAACCCCCACCATATGCTGTTTTGAAGAATGCACATAATTACTTTCCAATGTAAAGATTAAAAACAATATTTTGATCTTCACACTTCATCATGGTCCAAAATCTTTGAAAGAAGAAAGATGAGTCACTATTCTGTTGAAGAATAAAAGGCTGATCTGGCACAATGTAAGAGGTGACCGCCTTCAAATGCAAACTATGCACAGATAAGCCCACTGAGTTTGGTTTCTGGGCAAATTTGAGATGTTTTAATGTGATCAGCTGAATGCCTTCAAATCTCCTTCAGTCCTTGATAGATTGATATTTTTATTGCAAGACTTGACACCAAAGCAGCGTCATAGATTCTGTGCAGAAAACACAGTCTTATCAGAGCTAGATTTGTCACAATTCTTCACAAAAAATATCAAGTAGGATCAGTCTGCTGTACGTCAGGGCTAGATTCTTCACAAAAAATACTGAGTAGGGTCAGTCTGCTGTAGAAATGCTCTTAGTGAGTGCTGATATCTTCATATAGTTTTTGTGGTGTTTTGGTTGAGTCTGTTGAAAACAGCATTTTTTCCCCAACACATAATTTTTTTTACACATATGTATCACACAGCGTACAGTCTACTCTCTTTCCACATGTTAAACACACATTAAATGGTTAATGATAATGGAGACTGTACACTTGTCACCAGAAACAGATTACTGGTACACAATATAAAGGTGATTTATGATGATTACTTTTCATTTTTCAACCTTACATATCATTCGCATCGTTTTATGCAAATGATACCTTCTTTATTTTTCGTTTCTATAAAAATACTGTCTTCAAACGTTATTTGACAAAGATTGACTTCCACTCTTACCAGATACTTTGTTAATGCATTTCAGGAGATTGGGAAATTTATTTAATGTTGATTTGTTCAATGGCAATTTTGCAACAATTTACTGAGAAAATCTTTTGCAAACATATTGATCCTGATCCTAATGACTGGCAAATTAGTAATATTGTATTGTATAACTCTAACATTGCGACTATTTCCTCTTTTGTCCCTTGGTTCCACACAAAACCAGACTGAAAAATTCTTGCATCCTTTTCACTCCCAAAGATATCCAGCACTGACTAAGAGTGGTTTTTGTTGTTGTTTCTTTTCCAACAAACCTCTTTACTCACTCCTATCCATTTATCGAGTCAACTCATTTCTTCTGCAAGTACTTTTCCCTCAGTTAACTGCTATGCATGAACATTCAGTCCCTTTCACTTGCTGATATCTACCAGCCAATTTATTTCTTCTTTAAGTTTAACCCCTTCACTGGCAGAAGAAAACTGAACAAAATTATCGATTTTGTCATTATAAAATTTAAAAAATCTTTCCTGACTTGTCTAAACCAAAAAAACATTCCAGGGCTACGACATCAAAAGTTATGACATCATCAATGACATCACACACACAGCAGGCAGTGAAGGGGTTAATACTTCCCCTCACTTACACATTTACAGATCTGAGAGTGCATCTGATGCAAATAGTTCTACAGTCCCTTTCACTCGCTGACAACCACCAGTTATTTATTCTTTTGTACATTCCCTCACTTATGCATGTTTATCAAAAACGGTCACACATTTAATGTTCTCATCCCTAGGTGATGCATTTGTACAATAGTGTTCAATTGCTTCGGCAGTTGGGATAACCCTTGGAGTCTTTTAGCCAGGGTAAGACAACAACAACATATCTGAATTTGTATCTTCTTTTCAGAACTTTTCTGCTTAATTTATATCTAATCTCATATATTTGGTTCATAGTCCCTTTCACTCGCTGATATCCACCAGTCGGGTTATTTCTTCCTCGTTTTCGCGCACATGGTTGTTGTTCGTCTGCCTGCGTCGAGCGCTCTGCGTGTACCCATTGGCCAGGTCGTCCGCACCTTCCTCGGCAAAACTGTTGGTCATGTCGTCCATGGCGATGGTGTTCTCCTCCTCGTTGTGCAAAGGGAGGAAACCCATCTTGGACACGGAGGCGGGGGCGGGCTGCCGGGAAGCGACGCACTGAAGAACGACGAAGATGACGGTGACCACAGCCCCCAGCCCCAACACCATGTACATGAGCCACAGGCTGTCCCGCTTCTCGAAGAGATACCCAGTCACCACGGGAATCACCATCTCCCCGACGCCAGAGCCCGTAATGAACACTGCCGCCGCCCGACCGGTCAGCGGGTAGTAGCAGTCCGCCCAGGAGACGGCCGTGGGGAAAATGGAGGACATGCCCAGCCCCAGAACCACCGTGCCCACCCAGAGTACCACCGTCCCCGCCGGCAGCCCGAAGCTGAGAATGACAGCCCCCACCATCATGAAGACCAGGTCCACCACCAGCATGCAGGGGGGCTTGAAGCAGCGGGAGATGAAGATGGCTGCGCCGCGCCCCACAGCGATGGAGCCCCAGAACAGCGCCGCCAGCGTGGCTCCTTGCCGCTGCGTCCAACTCACCAGGGGGGATTCCACGGCGAACGTGGTGATGAGGCCTCCGAAAGCCACCTCCATGCCCACGTAGATCAGGAAGAAGGCGAACAGGAGAGACAGGATGGTGAGGCGGAAGCAGGTGGTGGTTTGTGGCGGGCTGGGTCCCAGAGCGTTGACCTGGTGCATGAGGGTGCCGGCCTTGCAGTCCTTGCAGTAGAGGCCCAGGAAGAAGACGGCGTCGCCCATCAGCACCAGCCCGATGATCAGGTAGGCGAACTGGATCCGCGACATGTGCTTCACCGCATCCAGGGTCGACGAGATCACGTCCAGAATCTCAGGCTTGGGCTTACGCGTTGTAGTGGTGGTGGTGGTGGTAGGAGTCACTGTGCTGGTGGCATTGGCAGTTGAATTACTGCTACCCAAATCTGAGTCATTCTTTTCTGCTCCTGACGCAGCAGCATTCAGAGGAGTAGCAGTAGTGGTAGTGGTAGTAGTAGTAGTAGTAGTAGTTGTAGTGGTGGTGGTGGTAGTAGTTGTGGTGGTGGTGGTTGGGGGCTTAGGAGCTGCTGTTGTGTCAGGAATGTTTGTCGCGTTCCCGGAGGTTTGAGTACTGTTAGACGACAAAGCATCTTCTGGTTCTGACTGACCCATCTCTCTGGAACCTGTCTGATTCATCGCAGATTCTGAGGTGTTGTTATCACCACTCAGCACACCGACACCCGACAAAGACCCGTTATCCGCCTTGTTGACAGAACTGTCAAGGTTTGTCTGTTCAGGCGACGACGCCTCTTCCTCAGAGCTCTTTGGTCTCTGATCATCTTTATGGTCCAATATATGCTGCTTGGCTTTGTCCCCGTTGGCGAAATCAGTGTCTAAATGCTTTCCATCCGCCGCCGCCGGTTTGGCAGGCCTGGGTAAAGGCGTGGTGGTGATGGGGGCTTGGACTTCGACAGTGGAAACATTTCCAGTAAAAGTGGACATATTTCCAGTAAAATTAGAAACCTTTTCGGAAACATTAGAAAGCTGTGCTAAAGAACCGAACCCGTCGCCGCTTGTTTCATTGAGCCTTTCTTCTTGATTTTCAACATCTCGTAAAACTCTGTTCCAAGTGGAGCCCGAGAATAACTGGCTCTGGTCTGTCAATTTATGCAAATTGCTGTCGGCGTCTGCGGAGCTGGAGGCAGCTCCCCCGCCGGACAGGTGCGGGATGTTGGTGATGACGGGGAAGTGGCTGACGGAGTAGAAGGTACTGTTGGCGCCTAGCGCCCCCTCACCCACCAGGAAGGGGCGGGCCAGTAGAGGAGCCACAAAGGCCCCCACCGCGAAGGAAAAGTGCACCGTCTGCATGTAGGGGGGGCTGGACTTGCTCCAGATCTTGATGCAGTACATGTTGCCTCCTGGATAACAAACACAAAAGAAACATAATAAGCTGTGCTTGGGTTTTTTTATGCACAACAAGAAACATTCACAAGCTATGAGAAGTCTGGACAGCTTAAATGAGTACCGTATTTTTCAGACTATAAGGCGTACCTTGGCATAAGGCACCCCCAAAATGTTTTACCCAAATTTCAAATTTTGTTATTATATTTTCTTACTATTATATTAGTCACATTAAAAGGCGCAAGGGTATGAGTCTGGGGAAAAAGTATCACCTTATAGTCCGTAAAATACGGTAGTTTTGGTATGAAATAAGTGTAATCCAATTCATTAAAACCGTCAAACACTGCTCACTGAAGATGTGTAGCAGTCAGGAATTAAAAAGCATAATTATCAATTTTGATGCGTAGCAGAGGTCAGAATTGTGTAGCATGCTACTCAAAATGTGTAGAGTAACCAGGTCTAGTAACACATTATGATACAAAGCATACAAGTGTTGTTTCGTTTTTGTGCACAGCGTGGAATCACATTAACATGTTATCATTATAACACACAATACACTTTTGAGCACAGCAGTGACTCTGAATGGCATGTTACTGGATGTAAAATATGCAACACAGTTGAGAACAATCGCATAAATTTAATCACATGCTATAAATATTTATAACACACAAGTTGTAGTTTTTTGTGTACAGCATACATGCTAAAAAACATCTACAACACAAAACACACATATCATTATCTTCTCACTTTTGTATGAACACGAATAAAATGTCACCACCTGTCAAGCACACAACATATATATATACAGTGGTCACCGCTTTATAAAGCCATTTTGGGACCGACGAAAAATGGCTTTAATAAGCGGTGGATTTAATAACCGGCGGTCCAGGATTACATCATTTTCGAACTTCTTTTTTTTTGCTTCTCTTTTGTTTACGTCAGTCACACTTTCACACTTTCTTTCGTCATTTACACTTGCTTGAATCTAAACACAACTTCACAAGGCCTCTTAAACGATGTTGAACTTTTGTTTTGGTTTTTATTGACTGACATTCTTTTCTAAACTCAGTTACTTCATGATACACGTGAGCGTGCACATAAATATGTCTTGAGTGACACAAGTGACATATTTTCACGCCAAAAAAAAAGAAAATAAAAGAAAAAAGAACAAAATCGTGTGAGTTTTAGTCACAAACTATGTGATTTCTCTGAGAAAAGTGACTTTAATAAGCGGCGGGATGGTTTTATTAAGCAGCTTTTTAAAATACATAACACATAGTGAAAAATCCGGACCGTAAGAAATCGGCTTTAATAAGTGGCTGGCTGTATTAACCGCGGTTTTATAAAGCGGCGACCACTGTATTGTCATATGTTGCAAATATATCATGCTCGTATGCAGCACGGACACTGAATAACTTGGTGCCAGTTCTATAACTTGCACACACACTAATAAACATGTAACCACCAAAAAGGTGGCTACATGTTTATTGAAACACGTGCGAGTTATGCTTCAACAATTGTGTGTAACTTCACAGCCCGTTCAATTTAGACATGGTCTTGTAACATGTTGCCACCTGTTCCAACACATTAACAAATGGCTGCCATTTTGTTAGAACTGCTTGTCCCATTTAGACACAATGTTGCTTTCTCTTCTCTTGAATTACCCGATCAGTTGCACAGTCACATCACACACACACAACAATGCGCACACACACACACACACGGCAGAAAAAAACTAATGTGCTTCCTCAGGAGATCTGCAACATAAACCAAACTGGGCGCACACACAAAAGTGCTAGTGTAAACAACGTGGGTGGATCGGCGCGGTTTCGAGCGGTTCAGGATCGACGGCGACGAGCGGAACGGCGTGGTACAGGACGTTATAACTAAGTTAATAATAAACAAATACAATAAAATAAAGCCTATAGGAGAAATGGCGCCACATAAGGCCTTGAAATAAATAATAAAATGGGTTGGAATGGGGTTTTTGCCGGAAATGTGTTTTTTCAATGTCGGAATCTTTTTTAAAATACCGGATTTCAGGCAAAAAACGGACAAAATCCCACCCCTGAATCCCTTTGGAGATCTGCAAACTAGGTACACAGTCAATAAGCACATCTTAAGATATTGCATGGGCAGACAAACAAAAAAAACAAAAAACAGGTGCAATCGCAGTGCCCCGCTGTTCAGGAGGTGGAGGCCCCCGTGGGGATACCGGGGGGTCTTTTGTATAAATAGCTTCCCCACCTTCTGGAAGTTCTGTGCTTGTAACTTCCTCTAATCTGTCACTCTCTTTGACTCTGCTTTTCCCTTTGCTTACTGTCATTTATTATGTTTCTGCCTTATTGGTCCATTCTCCTGCCTTTCTGCAAGAAACAGTTTCAAAAAGATTTCCTCAAGCCAAAGTCAGACTTGCTGGGCCTACTTCTTGGTTAGGCGCATGACGGCAGCATGACGCATCTGCGCTCATAATTGACAGGAAACTGTCTGAGCGATCGAAGAAGAAGGAGGAGGTGGAGGGCTAAAAATAACTTTAGAACTGGAAACAAAATTCTCGAGTTTGTTCAGGCCTTCTCAAGGGGGGATATTTGATTTTTTTCCAAGGGTCACTGTGACAAGTTATTGCTATTGTTGCATCTTCAGCAGATACATTTTTCAGCGGAAAAAAAAAATATTACCAACAAAAATTCATCAGAGATGGCATAAACGATGGTGAATTTTCATACCTGCAAGTGCGTGTGTGCAAAAGATTAAATTAGCATCCTTTTGATTGCAAGTGCACTGCAGAGCATAATTTGATTTTAAGTTGTGACTGTAATGTAAGACTTTTTTAAATTTACGAACAAATTTAAAAGCAAAATGATTTCATCTCACAATTCTTAAACAAATTCGGATGAAGATTGATTTTACAGGGGTTTTCAAGGGATGATAAGACATTTTTTTCTAATCTTAAACTAAAGGGTTTTCAATACCTTTTTGGCTGGGCTGAAATTTAAAGGGTTTCAAAGGAAATGGGAACCCTGCAACACTACTGCTACTAACCTGTATCGAGGACCCCCAAGGCCATTCCCTGTACGGCGATCATGCAGGCCAGGATGAGAAGAGCGGTGCACCACGGGATGGCCACCGTGGCCATGCCGGTCAGCACCAGGGTGTAGAACAGCAGGATCTGCTGGTCGAAGTAGTCGAACAGGACCCCGCCCACCACAGACCCCAGCAGGTAGCCCAGGGAGCGCGCCGAGAAGATCAGCGAGATCTGCTCCGTGCTGCAGCCCGTGCGCTCCTCCAGGTCCAGGAGGGTGGCCCCCGAGATGGAGATGCACAGCCCCTGGGAGGGAAGGAAATAACGAGACAGCAGAGTCACGTAAATTGCAGTGATGTACCGAGGATCGAAAAGTGATAGAACAAACTGTCCTGAGATTTAGAGAAAGCAATAGGACAATGTCCTGGCTCTTGCACAAATCAATAAGACAAAGCATGCCAGTGTTAAAATGTAACCCTTTCGCCGCCTGCCCTATTTCAGCAAAAAAATACAATTAAACTTAACAGGGTAGACAACAAAAATAAATGATCTGCAATATTGAGAATTCCTCTATGACATGCATGATAACATTAATTTAGGCCTTTCCTTATGTCCCGAAATTAAGAAAATAAGACACTAACTAAGATAACACGCCCTGATTTGATGCCTTTTAGTGACAAGGGTGTTAAACCATTGTGGTGCATAAATGCGACATTGGCGGTGAGAGGGTTAATCAGACATTTGTCCTGACAGGGGAGAACACAATATGACATTTTCAATTTTAATATGACCGGGGCCTCAGGACATCACTGAAACTGTGCTCTTGTTTCAATGAAAAGAACAGGACAGAAAGGAATAGGACTATGAAATTGAAATTAGCAAAAACAATCTGAAACTAGAGTGTCAAAACGCTAGATCAAGCAGCAGCGTTGCAGCATTTTCGGCTCTACTGACCTAGACCTTTGATCAATGACCTTTATATATAAATTTTTTAACTTAACCTAGGTATCCCAACTTCCTATCTGCAAGCAAAATTTGAGCCTCCTACGTGCCTCCGTTCAAACGCTATCGTGGTAACATACATACATAATACAGATCGCCACAGACAGGGGTGAAAACATTAACCCTATCACCGCCAGCCATTTTTCAGCCCAAAAATACCATTAAATTTAACTCGGTAGAGAAAAAAAAATCCTGCAATATTGCGAATTCCTCTGTGATATATAACATTAAGCCTATCCTTACCTCCCAAAATTAAGAAAATTGGATATTTGGATAACAGGCTCTGATTTGATGCCTTTTAGTGACATGGGTGATAAACCATTGTGGTGGTAAAATGCGACATTGGCGGTGAAAGGGTTAAGCAGCCTTGGCTTCGCCGCCGCTTAAACACAAAATGAAGGGCTACACATTTCAGAACTATGATTTAAAATTAAATGGCCACTGAGTGCATACATGTATCTTCTGATCCACATGGTCAGACAATTTATATTCAATTTATAGAAGAATAGTAAAATTGTCAACATTGCACCTGACTGATTCTCAAGTCTGGTCACCTCGAAGCCAAAGCCTTTTACCATATCGAGTGTATGAACTATTTGACTTAAATATAAAAGTACCACCAAGGCTCCCAGGGTCCCCCATTTGGGGGTCTATGGAGCACTAAAATTCTCAAGGACCCTCTAAAAGAATGTGCAGGGAGTCCCAGGGATGCACTAGAAAAATTCTTTTCAGCTTTCGCAATGCCACTGGGACCATCTATCCTGCCTCTAGGACCCTCTATACCGTAAGTGAAGGAGTCCCTGGGACCCCTTGTTTTGCGGGATGATTGGGAGCCCTGACCACTTAGTACTTACCAAAGCGAAAAAAGCCAGGGACAAAGACAGCGTCTTGGTGAAGCGTCTCACCCAGTCCCAGTCCCAGGATGACTTCTTCCCACTGCCCAGCAGTCCCTCTTGGTCGAACAAGGTCTCCTCATCTTCTTCTTCTTCTCGCATCATATTGCTGGTGATGCTTCCTTCAGAAGTGCAACAAATGCTAGTCTTCGGGTTCAGTGGTTGGGCTATTTTGGTCTACGAGGCTGGTAATTCATTATTAATCTTCTCTTGAGAGCTTGTGTAGAATGGCATCAGCTGGAAAATGTTCAAAGGCCAGGTATGCAAGATCTGGGAGGAAAAAAAAGGTCACATGTATTAAATTGGTGAAATGCAGAGTCCACACTCCAATACAGTGGAACCTCCCTTATAAGACCTCCAATTATAAAACTCCCTCCCACATAAGACCAACTTCTCTGAGACATTGCCCTTCTTTGTAAGTATTAAAATGATCTCCCTTATAAGACCCCTCCTTTATAAGACCTCATTTGGGATGATTTTTGAAGGTCTTATAAGGGAGGTTCCACTGTATAATCTTTGAGTTCGTAAAGAAAGTGATACAGGGTTGCTTAAACCTTTTAGCTCTGTTTTAGTTTACCCATCCACATGCCCCTATCCATTCTAAGGACTGTATCAATCAGTTTCAAAGGAAAAGCAGTAACTAATGATTAACCCCTTGACTGCCATATAACGTATCACAAACTGAACTGACATCACTGGTGACATCTCAGATGAAGAAGAATATCTCTGATATTCTGGTTTTTGCTCTAACACAGTCAAGAGAGTTATATCCCCATTTTGCCAGATTAGCTCTACATCAGTTGTCTTTTTCATTCATGATTTGTACCAGATTTTTTCTTTAATTTTCTCTGACAGTCAAAGGGTTAAGTAAAACTGTTTCCATTATTTTCAAGAAACTAGAAGAAAGGTAAAAAGTTACACTACAGTTAATAAAGAAACATAGCAAACAAAAGACAAGAATACTGTGGGTTTGGGATTAGTATCAAAGATATTATAAAAGGGTAAGATGGATTACTTAAAAGCTCGGCGAACCGGGCTGATAGAGTTATCGTTAGTGCGGACGTGTACACTATTCACAGTGGAGGCTATCCAAAAACTCGGACTGGAACTTGAACGGAGAATTCAACTGGCATATCGATGTGTAAAATGTGTCACGTTTCAAAGGGACATAACCAGTGTTTCTGTCCTCTTTACTCATATAGGGAAAAGAGACCGGATGTTTATCTTCCCCTGTACAGTCTTTGCTAGTATTAGTAGAAAACAAAAAGCTACTGAATAACTTTACATCCTCGTTCTTATGCATTCATTTTTTAATGGCACTTCAATTCATCGAAGTTGTTTATTAGTCATTTTGTGTTGAACTAAAAACAAAACTTTGCCACTGTAGTGTAATAATATTTGCATAGTGTTCAAATATAGATTTGTATTTTCAAACTGAATCAAAGTACACAATATTTTTAGAATTACCTATTAATAAGTATTAATTTAAAAAAAAATGTACTGCATTGCAACAATTAACAGATTGTTGAGGAGACTGGGGATGTTGATTAGAATAAAAAATATTTTTGATATAAAAGTAAAAAATATTGAGACTGTATAACTATTTATAACTAAGGCTGTAAGTGTAACAAATGTATTATTCACCAATCATAATGTTTATCTAGAGCTCAATAATCGTTACAGTGATGAGTATGGGAGACTGGGCCATTTCTTCTCCATCCACAAACGCAACAGGGAATAAAAAGAGAAACAAATCAAAAGAGAAAGAGAGCGAGAGAGTAAACGACACCAACGACACCATTTCGCGCACACATACACAGCGACAGATTGACACTCACACATGCACACACACATTACATAATTATGATATATTGACACAGGGGCTGAGAGAGAAAACTGAAAATCTCATTCTGGAGAACTGGTGAGAAACTCTACCAGGAATCTAGCCCCCAGCCCTCCAACAAGATCAACTTGGTTCCTGCATGCTGAGTCATACCAGCTGCCAGCCTGCAGGACTCAGTACCGCCAGCAGTCCTTCCCTCAGACCATAGACCATTCTTGGAGGATATGTGCATAGGCCATAGCTGATGAGTGAACGAAAACGAGGCTCCTGAGTACTGAGGTTCTGTCCCTTTCTGATTAGGTTTAACACTAGGCTTGTGTGTGTGTGTGTGTGTGTGTGTGTGTGTGTGTGTGTGTGTGTGTGTGTGTGTGTGTGTGTGTGTGTTTATCTCTGTCATTGTCTGTCTCTGTCTCTCTCTCCCTCATAGCTTTTCATCCTTAATCCTATCATCGACATGCAGCATGAGTGTAAAGGGGTATTACAGGGCTGTCATTGTCACTGTTTGTTTCTGTCTCCCCTTCTCTCTATTGCAATGTTTCCATGTCTATCTCTGTGTCTGTCTCTCATTCTCTCCCATCCTCCATCATCTGCATGCTGTCTCTCTTGTCTGACCCCCACCCTCCCTCCCTCCTATCTCTCTCTCTCACACACACACACTCACTCCTATCTCAGTATCTGTGTTCTGTCTGTGTAGAAGAGTGTGTAATGTCGTGTAAATGTTGTTATGTGTTACTCTGTGTGCATCTCAGATCTGTCTGTCTCAGTCTTTGTGTGTTTACATGTATGCCTGTATCCATCTGTCTGTCTATGATATCTCTATCTCTGTATCTGCCGCTTTCACTAGCTCAGTGTCTCTCACTCTCTGTGTATTTATCAGTCTTTCTGTCTCAGTGTCTCCTAGTTTCTTTGGGTGTGTGTGTATGTGTGTACTCGTGGGACTGTGCAAATGTGCTAGTAGTAGTATATGTGTGTGTTCTTATGTGTGCATGTGAGTGTGCATGCATGCACGCGCGCCTCAGTGTGAGTGTGCTGTAATCTGTTTGTGTGCATGTGTTTGTTCAGGTGTCTGTGTGTGTATGCACATGCATGCGCCTTTGTGTGTGCATGTGTGCGCACCGTTGTGTTTGTGTATGCGAGTGTGCTTGTGTGTGTGTGTGCTTGTGTGTGTGTGTTTGTGTGCATGTGTGTTAGAAAGAGACACCCAGAAAGAGACAAGAACACAGTGAGTCAGAGTTAGAACGAGACTGACAGACACCATGGACACAGTGCGAGAGAAGAAAGGAACGGACGAATGAATTAAATTTTAGTTATGCAGGACGGTATAAATAAGTATAAACACAGTTTTACATTCAGCCCTGCTCCGAGAATCAGAAGGTGAACGAACATAGACATCAATGCAAACATGCAGAGACAGAGACCCCTGAGAGAGACAAATAGATGAGCACATACAAACGTGCACCAATACACAAGATTTTTGTGTGTGGACGTAGACATTCTTCAGTTTTCTACACAGAGACAGCAGACAGACAGGGAGGGAGACAGATAAGGACAATAAGACAGAACGAGAGAGAGAGAGAGAGAGAGAGAGAGAGAGAGAGAGAGAGAGAGAGAAAGGGAGAGAGAGAGAGAGAGGGAGAGAGAGAGAGAGTGGTTGGGAGGGAAAGAGAAACAGATATGTCATAAGCACATGTGTGTAAGCAGATGGGTCCATACCCCTAAGCCAAGGGCCTGCTATGCCCCAGACCCATTATGTCACAAGCCCGCTAGATGTAGGCTTGATGTAGTCTGGCTTAGCAGACTGTCTGAGACAGACAGACTTTGAAGTTTGATACAGATTGACATGAGAGATAAACACACACACACACACACAATCTCGCAGGCACATATATATATATGCAACCCCCCTGCCCCCTACTTGTAAACATGAACACATCCACACACACAAGCGCATGCACGTGTGTACGCCTACATTATAATAAAAATACATAACTAGATTAATAAGTCGGGTCAGAAGAAATCGCATACAAAAGCTTAAAACAGAACTAGAATAGCTAAACATGCATTGGTTTATATAAAATTATAAAAATCTAAATTCTTAAACCAGAAAGCACTTCCAATGAAAGTTCCATGCACGCACGCTGAATTCACACACACACACACACACACAGACAGAGCGTGCACACATACAGTTACACGCATGCATGCAAGCAAGCATGCACGCACACACGCACACTGAACAGCCTGACTTTTATTTTCCTACTAGAGGGAGAATAGCTACTGCCTATAGGCTTTATCCACTGACTTTCTTCTTTCAAGTATGACCAAAGAGAAGCCTGGAGCTTCTTTTTTCGCTTAAAGTATTCATCTAAAGAAAAACGGCTGTGTAATCATACTAATAGTAATACGTTTTGCAGTTGAAACTAGATCAGTGAAATGCTTCTTTCAAGCCACAGCCAAAAAAACTTGACGTTTGGTTCACTCACTTTCTGCTGCTCTTATTCTTAAACAAAGTATCTTTTTCACAGAAAATAAACAATCACACTAAGGAAAAGATGAAAGTTTGGTCTTTATTTTGTTATAAGTTTGAAATACGTAAACGGAGTCAAAGCACTATATTAGTATATAATATTGATTGAAAACTAACAAAATCCAACACTGACGTCTTCCTGAAACTAGCTGTACTCCTCAGCCTCGGTTTCGCTCGCGTGACCTTTGACCGCCTAGGTCATTAATGAAAGTGAATTGGTGAGTGGAACAAGCTTCCTCCCGTGGCAGCGTCATCAGCCACGGCAGAAGCCTTAAAACACGCATCTAACCCCCCCCCCCCTCACCTTTTGTCCCTCTCCCAACCCTTCCCCTACCATGGACACCCTCCCTACCCATCCTTGTGCCCCTTCATGTCTTACTACTCTCCCCGGCATGACACACCAAGTCTTGGTGACCAAGATAACAAACCTAAGCGCAGAACCTCTTCAAGTTAATCATCAGAGCTTTCACTTTTCACTTTCAAGTTGGATGAAGAAGAAGAAAGGGGGAGAGAAGGAGAGAAAGAGAGAGACTCAGAGAGAGAGAGAGAGAGAGAGAGAGAGAGAGAGAGAGAGAGAGAGAGAGAGAGAGAGAGAGAGAGAGAGAGAGAGAGAGAGAGAGAGAGAGAGAGAGAGAGAGAGAGAGATGATTGTAAGTTTTTCACTTACTACACAATAATGCTGAAATGCCTGATGACGTGTCAATATTTTTTTGTAGGAAATTGGACCCCACAAAAATGCTGAACTCAAGGCTTCTCTGCTCGTTTCCACGTCAAGCTGACATCCGGAAATAAATCTTCTGACGGAAACAACACGCTTGGATAAAAACATGGAACGTACTTTCTATTTCATTCCATAACCAAAGTTCTACATGTAAAATATAAAAATAAAATGTACAAAGTGTACTATGCAAAATCAGATCAATAATTGCCTTAAAAAAAGCTTTAAAAAAAATATAAATATAAAAAATGCTTCTTTTTAGTTGAACTCATGAAGGCGTGACTACCCAAATCTGCACCCGAAAATGGCGTCTGGGGCAACCTATCTTGAGGAGCTGCAAAAGAAAGTACCCGGTCTTATTCTTCCTCTGGGACTGTCAGCCGCAACTTTGGGCGTGATTTTCTTTCTCAAGAAGTTCAATATCCTGTACCAGATTCTCCACAAGGTGATTTAGCTTATTTTATCTCGAAACAAAGCAAGTTTTTGTGCCTTTGCACACATTCTCGTGACAAGAGAATTGACTTTTGACCCTTGGCTTCTCAGCGAGTCTTTCACTTTTCAGTGACAATAATCTGAAAGACTCAACAAAGAAAAAGGTGTAATGTTCTATGCTGATCATCTGGGCAGCAGTTTTTTTTAGACAAGTCAACTGTTTAGTTGGAAACCTTCCTTCCATCTGAGTGACCAGTCACATTTGACTATTTTGTCATTTAAAACAGGGGGATCTGCGGAAGAAGCGCCTTAGGGGAAAAAGATTTAGACAAAAGAAGAAAAACCTAATCTATGTGACCCAGCCAGTCAGGGCCCATTCAGCGAACACCCGACGTGATGCTGCATCTGGCAGGAACACCCTAAGCTACGGTGGGGGGAAGGGGCTGTTTGCTGAAGATTTTGTTTGACTTGGAGACCGCTGACACAAAGGTGCCGACAGTTTTGGCCTGCACAGCTTCTTGGGGCAGATTGTTCCATTCCCGGATGGTGCATGGGAGGAAGCTGGCTGTTCTATACTGAGTTCTGCAGAAGATCTGAGAGAGTTGCTGAGAGTGGGTACGCTCTTGTCTTGGGGGTGGTGGTGCCAGTTTTTCCTTGATGGACTCCATCTTCACCTCACCTTGCTGAAGTTTGAAGAGCATAGCCAGCCTTGCGGCCTGGCGATGCTGTTGCAAGGAGGGCCATCCGAGCTGTTCAAGCATTGCTGAGACGCTGGAGGTGTTACGATAGTGTCTCAGGACGAAGCGAGCAGCACGCTGCTGACTGCTTCCAGTCTGTCGATGTCATGTTGTTGGTGAGGGTCCCAGACGGTTGATGCGTACTCCAGGACAGGACGTACTGTAAACGACTTGTATGCCAACTCCCTGACGGTTTGGGAGCTGACATTGATGTTCCTTCGCAAGAAGCCCTGGCTTGACAGCAGATGCTTTCAATGTACTTTCTCCAGCTGAGATCTTTCGTTATCGTCACTCCGAGGTATTTAATGGAGTCCACTGCCTGCAGGACATGACCGTGAAGTTGGTAGCGATATTTTGCCTTGTCTTTCTGCTTCTTGTCACATAAGGTGTTGAATTTGCCAGGGTAGAAAACCATGTCCCAGCTCTTCTCCCACTCTGCGAGTTTATAGAGGTCTTCTTGTAGCTGGTCATGGTCCTGGGGCGCCGCAACAACGTTGTAGACTGCTGTATCGTCAGCAAAGAGTCTTACAGTTGATATCAGATTTTCTGGCAGATCATTTATATAGGCCCAAAAAAGACATGCTCCTAGGACAGAGCCTTGGGGAACTCCTGAGCAGACATCTATAAAGCTGGACGAGACTCCGTTGACTACCACTGCTTGGCGTCTGTTTCTGAGGAAATCTGCAATCCACTCATTGATTTCACCCTGGATCCCGTAGAGACGGAGCTTGTGCAGGAGTAGACTATGATTGACCTTGTTGAAGGCCTTCGCAAAGTCCATGACAAGGACGTCCGTCTGCTTCCTGTGTTCCCACATTGTAAGTGTCATAATGATAATCATCGAATTGTTGATGGAGGATGCTTGCCGAAGATGTCAGGTCAAAACTGGACATAAGATAAATTTATACTTGGAAGAGGTGTGTAAGTTTACAAGTAAAAGTTAAAGTAGGTGGACAGAGAATTGGTCTTCTACATTTAACCATATGTTCCCAGGAAGCTGTGCAGCCCAAGACCTTTGGCACCTTTATGTCCATGGTGTCATAAAAAAACCTTCAGCAATCCATTTGTTGGGGGGGGGGGGGGGGTTAACCCTTTCGCCTCCAGCCATTTTTCAGCCCAAAAATACCATTAAAGTTAACGTGGTAGAGAAAAAAAATTTTTTGCAATGTTGCGAATTCATCTGTGACATGCTTAACGTTAGGCATATCCTTACCTCCCAAAATTAAGAAAATAGGGTCTTTGGGTAACAGGCCCTGATTTGATGCCTTTTAGTGACATGAGTATTAAACCATTGTGGTGCTAAAATGCGACATTGGCGGCGAAAGGGTTAAAGGCTCTTCTGCGATTGCCACATTTTATGTGACAGAATAGTCCAGTGTGACTGTGGTCGCTAAACAGAAGGAAGGAAGGAAGGAAGAAACCAGCGCTCAGCTGTATACCGTATTTTTCGGACTATAAGGCGATACTTTTTTTCTCAGACTGAGACCCCTGCGCCTTATAATATGACTAATAATATAGTAAGAAAATATAACAACAAAATCTGAATTTTGTGTAAAATTTGTGGGGTGCGTCTTATAGTCCGAAAAATATGGTATATATATAAATGTATTCCCTGAGCTAGTAAGTTAGTACAACTGGATGTCCAGTCTGTTTTTTCTGCTGAAAACATAATCACTGCATTCAAGATATTTGTTCTAATGTCCAAGTTTATTATTGTATTGACTTGTGTGCCTATATTCAGTTCTTCACGGCCCTATGTTTTAATTCTGCTTGTTTCCTGTCCAGCCTGATGCAACATCCAGACGCCATGGTGGAGAACTTGTTGCTCAAGTCTTGAAGGTAATTTCTGATGTGTGTGTGTGTATGTCTGTGTGTGTGTGTGACTTGTTTAATTATTAGTTTTCTATTTTTCCCTTGTATACACCATGTTAGTGTATGTTGTTATACCTTTTTTTAAGTATGTATCATTTATTTGAATTCAGTTCCTCCCCATGGGGATACCGGGGGGTCTTTCATAAAAATAGTTCCCCCACCTTCTGGAAGTTCTGTGCTTGTAACTTCCTCTAATCTGCCACTCTCTTTGACTCTGCCTTTTCCCTTTGCTTTCTATCATCTACTATCTTTCTGACTTATTGGCCCATTCTCCTGCCTTTTGTCCCAAAACATCTTCCAATTAAATTTTCTCCTTTGAGCTCCTCCAAAATCGGAATGTGTCAGCTGTACGCAGCGGGGAGACCAGTGAAAACTGAAAACCGGACACATAATGTACCTTACCCATTATGGCCATATGGCCTGGGAACGCAGAAGAAGAAGAAGAAGAATTCAGTTCATTTATTTTCTTCCAACTTCTTTGGTGACCTGGCACACACTGTTTGACCTTCACTTTTTTTTTTTTTTCAATATCGGCAAAATCTTCAACCTGATGAACTCATGAAGGTGGCCGATTGACAAGAAGAAGAACAGCCGAAGCACTTGAACAGTATGGTACAAATGCACCAGCTAGGGATGAGAACAGTACGTGTGTGACCATTTTTCAGGTTTTTTCATTTTGTGTAGTTGCTCCCATGGATGCTAATGGAAGGGGAAAACACATTCTTATAACCTCCGGGAATATGGAAAAGGGGCAAAAAATGCATTTTCAATGTGATGGATTGTAAATGTGTGTATTGTGTATGCGTATGTTGGTAATGCATTTTGTACAGAACCGTGTGAGGAAGCACTTGTTCCCTCTAATGTCTATTTAGGGGGATAGGAGGGCAGAGAAAGGGAGGCCTATTGTACATTATAATGCATTGTCAATACATTGTTATTATGTTAACCCTTTGACTGTCAGAGAAAATTAAAGAAAAAAAATTGGGCAAATCATGCCATGAAAAAGATAACTGATAGAGCCAATCTGGCAAAATGGTCTGGGGATATTAATCTCTTGACTGTGTCAGAGCAAAAGCCAACATATCAGGGTTATTCCTCTTCATCTGATGACATCATCAGTGATGTCATCAGGTCAGTACGTAATATGTTGGTGGCAGTCAAGGGGTTAATGTGTGGTCAACATGTGTTTTGCAGAGCCATGTGAGGAAACACTTGTTCCCTCTAATGTCTGTTTAGGGGGGCAGAGAAAGGGAAGGCATATTGTACATTATAATGCGTTGTCAATGCATTGTACATGTGTGATCAACAGGTGTTTTGCAGAGCCAAGGGGTGAAGCACATGTTCACCCTGGTACAGGGACACATCTCTCCCATACTGGTGGCAGTCAAGGGGTTAATGTGTGGTCAACACGTGTTTTGCAGAGCCATGGGGTGAAGCACATGTTCACCCTGGTAGGGGGACACATCTCTCCCATACTGGTGGCCTGCGAAAACAGCGGTATCAGAGTGGTGGACACGCGTCACGAGGTCAGTTTAACTCACTCCAGACAAGCTGAGTTGCTTCCCCTTGTTCTCTGTAGGCCTGGTCATTTGATTGAGTTTGATGGAAAAAAATCACACAAAAATACGCTATGAAGAGTGAGTAAGTAGGTAGATATAGGGCTATTTATAGGCCTCGCGGCCCTTTTACTCACTGAATTTGACTTTTTTAAATTTTTATTAAAGTGGTTTGTGTCTCCATAAACTAAACTAATCAAACACTTTTTGTTTATTTTAGGAATGGTTTTGTTTATTCATTATAACTTTTAAATTTTGTTTTCATCCAAAAGATTTTTGAGTTCATTAATGTTTTGATCTTTTAAAAAGAGATTAGCAATGCCATGCATAAATCCATCAATTCCATACTGTTGTCTGTCTTCTCTTGACAGAAACATCTTGCGCATTGAATAAAGGAATTCTCGCTTTAGCTCCAACTTTGAAGTCGCACAATCCAACAACGCAGAAGTTAAGTCTGCTGTGATCATTTGCTTTAAAGACAGGAAAGGTAAGGGGGAAAACAGATTTTAACATCACTCTGGAAAGCTGGTTACATGCCAAAAATTAAAACCTCTCAAAAACTCTCTTGGTCCTGTCAAGTATGTGGAAGCATGTGTGTGTGTGTGTGTTCATAAACAAAGTCACCACACATATATGCGTGCTGCGTACTGAACGGAGGAAGCTTCTACCACGCATATGTGCATGCTACATAGTGAAAAAGTTAATATTGCTATTATAAGTTGAACACAAAAGATAGAAACATTGACTAGAAGTAAATTATTGGTGTAGTGCAACGAGCCAAATATGAGTTGACCTGTCGTCGTTGAGGGATGACTGACAAACAAGGAGAGGTGTTCTTTTTCCAGGTGACGGCAGTGTTTGCCGCGGATGCTGTGGCTCGATTGTCTGGTACTGTGGGCGTGGCTGCTGTCACTGCTGGCCCTGGTGAGATTTGTGTGTCATAGTCTTGGAAAATTTAAAAAAAATTAAAAAGATTGTTTAACGATGCACAATATCTGTTTTGTCTATGCAAATTTGCATTATGTACATCATAAGGCCACTTTTTAATCTGTTCATGCTCCATGATCAAAAGATCCTAACATTGAATTGAATTCTGTGAACGCAGAAGAAGAAGAATTGAATTGAATTGAAACCACCTAGATCCCAAAATTGCTGTATTGAAATACAATTATGATTAAGACAACAATGATTGCTCAAAAAGCGTCACTGCTATGCCAATCTAATTGCAAAGCAAAATCACTAAAACACAACAATCAAAAGAAAGGGCACATCAAGAGGCCTCAAGGCCTGGCTGCCCTGAAGATCTGACCAGACCTGAGTTGTCTCATGCCCCTCTTTTACTGTATCTTTTCTTTGTTTGTCGACTCCCAACTCTATAAGCGGGAGTCTTTAGTAACTGGATTGAAGATGTGATGTGTTTGTGTGAGTCATAATTGGAAGTACTGGTAATTATCCAAATGTTGCCTCAATCGATAGATACTGTATTTGCGGGTTGTGATGGTGGCGGCATATGTGGCAATATGAAGAGCGTTAGAGAGAGTGTAGTATTTTGTGGAAGACTATGACATTCAAAATGAGTGGGGGCTTTGCACTGGCTCTAGTGCTGCAGTCAAAGGATGGGTTGGCCTTTGGGGACCTTCCCCAATGCCAGCTGTCCTCAAATCTCTTTATACCGAGAGAGTGGGGATGTACTCTGGGCAAGGTGTCTCCACTATAAACAAATTCTAGCCCAGCCAGCCGGAATAGCATCTGCCTCCTCCGCTATCTGGCAGTGATGGTTGGAAACAACTGATTGGCTTACATGTTTGTTGTTTGTCGTTATACCTAGGCTTAAAGACTCCAGGGATCATCCCAACAGCTGAAGCACTTGAAAACCAACGTACAAACGCACCAGCTAGGGATGAGAACATTACGTGTGTGACCGTTTTTTTGATTACCCCGCCACGTGGGCAGCCACACTCCGACTTCGGAGGCATTGGCTTACATGATCTGACTGATAGCATGCTACACAACAGGTGTGTGATGCAGGGTTGACCAACACCATCACGGCCGTGAAGAACGCGCAAATGGCTGAATCCCCCGTTCTGCTGATTGGAGGGGCTGCTGCTACTCTGCTCAAAGTAAGCAACCCTCAGGTGGATTTATTACTTTCTTCCCTTGTGTGTATGTGTGTGTGTACTTGCGTGTGTGCGTCTGTGTGCATGCATTTGAACTCATACCATTTTCATTACTGTTTGTGTGTATCATGTTTGTTGCATGTTGTTTTGTTTTTTTAATGCAGGGGAATAAGCGCAATACAAACATTGTAATATGTTTTTTATGCAGAGGGATACATTATATTCTTCCATCCATGGATTTTAATGATCCAATTTTGATGCAGGGGCGGGGAGCTCTGCAAGACATAGACCAGATGTCTATTAAAACCCATGTGCAAGTTCTGTGCCTCTAAAGCCAATGGAAACTGAATTATGATATATTTTGGTGCAGGGGCGCGGTGCTCTGCAAGACATAGACCAGATGTCTCTATTCAAACCCCTGTGCAAGTTCTGCGCCTCGGTGAGCACCATTCGAGAGATCGTTCCCACCCTCCGGAAGGCCATGCAGATAGCTCAGTCTGGAACTCCGGGTGAGATAAAAAGAAAATGAGGACCAAATTTTATGAGACTCCTACGCCTTATAATCCGAGTAGTAATATAGCAAGAAAGTATTACTGTACAGCAACACTTTAGTTAGTGTGGTGAGCATGTGGGCGAACTTGTAGCACTTCAACGAGTGTGCAATAAGAGAGGTGTTGTAGTGGGGTTAAGAGAGAAGGGGTGATGCGGTGTGCTATGCGGCAAATCACAGTGAGCGGTGTAGTGTTACTGTTATTGGAGTAAAGCTTTAATGTGTGTTTTATTTGGAAACGGGTCACACACAAAAAGGAGGAGAGAAAAAAAAAGGAAAGGAAAAGAGAAAAAAAGGAAAGGAAAAGAGAGAAGAGGAAAGGAAAAGAGGAAAGAAAGGAAAGGAAAAGAGAGAAGAGGAAAGGAAAAGAGGAAAGAAAGGAAAGGAAAAGAGAAAAAAGGAAAGGAAAAGAGAAAAAAAAGGAAAGGAAAAGAGAAAAAAAGGAAAGGAAAAGAGGAAAGAAAGGAAAGAGAAAGAAAGGAAAGGAAAAGAGAAAAAAAAGGAAAGGAAAAGAGAGAAAAGGAAAGGAAAAGAGGAAAGAAAGGAAAGGAAAAGAGGAAAGAGAAAGAAAGGAAAGGAAAAGAGGAAAGAAAGGAAAGAGAAAGAAAGGAAAGGAAAAGAGGAAAGAAAGGAAAGAGAAAGAAAGGAAAGAGAAAGAAAGGAAAGAGACTCTTGAAATCAGGGTCTATTATTCAATGGTATTGTGTTCCTAAATTTGTGTAGTAAGGATTGACCCTATTCTAAATGTGTCACAGAGAAATCCCACAATATTGCAGACAAAAGATTTCTGTAGCCAAGTAAGTTTAATGGCATTTTTGGGCTCAAAGATGGCTGGCGGTGAAAGGGTTAATTGAATTGGTGGTGCATGAGATCGGCATAGCTTAGTAACATGTAATGAAATAAAACTGTGATGTGTGCGTTTTCTGCGCAAACAGGCCCAGTGTTTGTGGAGTTCCCCATAGACACTTTCTTCATTGAATTGGTGGTGCATGAGATCGGCATAGCTTAGTAACATGTAATGAAATAAAACTGTGATGTGTGCGTTTTCTGCGCAAACAGGCCCAGTGTTTGTGGAGTTCCCCATAGACACTTTCTTCATTGAATTGGTGGTGCATGAGATCGGCATAGCTTAGTAACATGTAATGAAATAAAACTGTGATGTGTGCGTTTTCTGCGCAAACAGGCCCAGTGTTTGTGGAGTTCCCCATAGACACTTTCTTCATTGAATTGGTGGTGCATGAGATCGGCATAGCTTAGTAACATGTAATGAAATAAAACTGTGATGTGTGCGTTTTCTGCACAAACAGGCCCAGTGTTTGTGAAGTTCCCCATAGACACTTTCTTCATTGAATTGGTGATGCATGAGATCGGCATGGCTTAGTAACATGTAATGAAATAAAACTGTGATGTGTGCGTTTTCTGCGCAAACAGGCCCAGTGTTTGTGGAGTTCCCCATAGACACTCTGTACATGCACGAACTGGTCAAGCGCGAGATTGGCATGAAGGACAAAGGACCGACCAGTCTAATGCAGAAAGTCATTAACTGGTAAGGGCTTCACGTGAATACCTAATTCTGACACACACACACCTTCATCCATCATGTCTTTTATATCATTAAAAGATAATAGTTGATAAGAAGGTGATGTTGGTAACACTGAAGAGAAATGGTGAACTGAGGGGTAACTCTAGAAACTTTTTTAGTGTTAAGACACTATATCACCAACTGCGCAGACAATTTTTCTCAAAAAATAAAAAAAAATTGTGTGGATCAAATGATCTTGACTTTTGACCAATGACCTTAATTTTTTAACCTGGCCTAGATATCTTAACTACCTATGCACTTGCAAAATTTGAGCCTTCTAGGTCTGTTCGTTCAAAAGTTATCGTGTTAACATACATACACAGCCAGCCAGAAACAAACAAACAAGTGTCACTGAAAACATTACCAGCTTCGCTTGCGCGGCTGTTGAAAATGTTGATCTGTTGTCAGGTATTTGAACAACCACCTGGGCAACCTGTTTGCCGGGGCCTGGGAGCCCAGAGACACCAGTCCTCTGCCCGTGTCTGTGCCTAAAGCGACCAACTCTCTTGGTAAGTCAACTGGTTTTGGTCATGCGCTACTCTTATCAGTTCGGCACTAAGCTTTAACTCTTCCGACCTGGTACAGGTACATATGCAGGCATGAAAGAATTCTATGTTTCGCGGAAAAATCCGCTTAAATTTTTCAAAACTTCCGTTGGAAAAAAAAATTCCGCGTAAAGGACCGATCTTGCCGTATTCTTATATCTACAAGTCTGTATTTGGCGATTCTCAAACTGGTTAACCGGAAGTCGCTTTAGCTCACTCGCTTCAATTGTGCGAAGGAAGGCGAAATGAGTAGCTCCCGCTCAACAAAAGTAGCGATGAAAATGTGTGTGGAAGGCTATTTGTGCCGACCAAATTTTCGGACCCCGTCCTCACTGAATAAAACGTGTGTGACAAGGTGAAAAGGTGGTTTGAAAAAAAAATTTGGGTGAACGTTGTGCACGCACCCCCCCCGTCAACAAAACATCGGACATTAGGTGAAAATCCGGGTGGAAGGATTTTTCTCTACTAAAAAGAATCTCATAAAAACTTCCGACGTCGGGTAATAATCCGGGTGGAAGGATTTCTCGGACGAAAATGTTTCCTCTTTTTTGATCTTCATCCACTTTCATGCCTGATATGGGACATTTGTATATGTAAAGATAGTTGGGATACCTGGGGTGGTGGTGTCTTTTGTATGAATAGTTCCCCCACCTTCTGGAAGTTCTGTGCTTCTGCATGTAACTCCCTCTAATCTGTCACTCTTGTTGATTCTGCTTTTCCCCTTTGCTTACTGTCATCTCCTATCTTTCTACCTTGAAGCCGGTTTTGCGTTAGTGAGGTGAGTGTGGTGAGTGTGAGGTCCTGTCCTGTAAGCCTTGGTGAACAAGGAATGGAAGGTTTTCACTGATGCTGTGTACCCTGTTCCAGTGCACCGGTGTGTCAAGCTGGTGTCACCCGGTGATCCTTGGTGAACGAGGAATGGAAGGTTTTCACTGATACTGTGGTCCCTGTTCCAGTGCACCAGTGTGTCAAGCTGGTGTCGCCCGGTGATCCTTGGTGAACGAGGAATGGAAGATTTTCACTGATACTGTGGTCCCTGTTCCAGTGCACCGGTGTGTCAAGCTGGTGTCTCAGGCCAAGAAGCCGGTTATCCTGGTGGGCAGCCAGGCCACCCTGCCCCCCACGCCCGTGGAGGAGCTGAGAGCTGCCCTCGAGGTAGGTATTTGGGTCCTGAATGTTTTACCTATCTTCTTCTTCTTCTTCTTCAGCATTCACAGGCTATATGGCCGTAATTGGTAAGGTACGTATGTGTCCGGTTTTTCAGTTTTCACTGGTCTCCCCGCTGCGTACAGCCGACGCATTCCGATTTCGGAGGAGCTCAAAAGTCTTTGTCCTGCGAGTTTCATGTTAAAGGTACTTCACTGTGCATGCGGATTTTTTGCGCCGGAAATAATCAATAAGTAGAAGAAAGAAGGGGTTGCCTTGGCATGAGGCTGTGTCAGACCAGTTGACATAAGCTAGAACGCCAAGGCTACATCAAAATGTTGTTATGCTCTGAATGGTTGTGCGGGGATTGTCTTAAGCCATGACAAGCTCCCAGCATAACATCATCAGTCTAAAATCCCCCGAAGACGGAGTGTGGCTGCCCACATGGCGGGGTAATCAAAAACGGTCGCACGCGTAATGTTCTCATCCCTAGCTGATGCATTTGTATCTTAGTGTTCAAGTGCTTCTCGCTGTTGGGATGATCCCTGGAGTCTTTTAGCCAGGGTAAGCCAACCAACCAACCGAAAGAAGGGAAAAAATATACAGAGTAGGGGAAATGCGGACACGTCCGCTTATTTTTTTCTTATTTCTTTTACTTATTTACTGATTGCGCATGGGATTTCCGCACAGAACATTTGCACGGTCTAACCCCCTGTGTGTGTGTGTGCTGCAGGCTTTGGGCATCCCCTGTTTCTTGGGCGGCATGTCCCGAGGGCTGTTGGGTCGCCATAGCGACATCCAGGCCAGACAGCAGCGGAGAGACGCCCTCAAAGAGGCTGACCTGGTCATCCTGGCAGGTAAGATAGGCCATACGTCTGTTTCTCATGATTTTTTATTTTTCTTCCGGTTAAGTGCACACAATCAACAATTTGATTTTTATGGCACTATTTCGGTCGAGGTCCGAAGTCGGAGAAACAAAAGAATAAAATAAAATAGTAACATGAAAAAAAAAAGAAAAGAGAGAGAGAGAGCAAAGGAAAAAGAGAACACCCTAATCTACAATGACCCAGCCAGCCGGTTCTCCCTGTGGATCCCCAACATGATGCCGCGTCAAAACAGGAACACCTTATTTCATTTTATTTTTAAAATATAAAA
>JAGGCT020001295.1:0-25000 GCA_017654935.2 Phymorhynchus buccinoides
CAGCATAATAATAATCATAACAACATGTAATCAACATATAAAACGTTGATGGCGATCTTTGTCAGCACTGAGGGCGTCTTCACTCATCTCTACGTCTTCCTCCTCACACCTACAGCATAATAATAATAATAACAACATGTAATCAACATATAAAACGTTGATGGCGATCTTTGTCAGCACTGAGGGCGTCTTCACTCATCTCTACGTCTTCCTCCTCACACCTACAGCATAATAATAATAATAACAACATGTAATCAACATATAAAACGTTGATGGCGATCTTTGTCAGCACTGTGAGGGCGTCTTCACTCATCTCTACGTCTTCCTCCTCACACCTACAGCATAATAATAATAATAATAATAACAACATGTAATCAACATATAAAACCGTTGATGGCGATCTTTGTCAGCACTGTGAGGGCGTCTTCACTCATCTCTACGTCTTCCTCCTCACACCTACAGCATAATAATAATAATAACAACATGTAATCAACATATAAAACGTTGATGGCGATCTTTGTCAGCACTGTGAGGGCGTCTTCACTCATCTCTACGTCTTCCTCCTCACACCTACAGCATAATAATAATAATAATAATAACAACATGTAATCAACATATAAAACGTTGATGGCGATCTTTGTCAGCACTGTGAGGGCGTCTTCACTCATCTCTACGTCTTCCTCCTCACACCTACAGCATAATAATAATAATAACAACATGTAATCAACATATAAAACGTTGATGCCGATCTTTGTCAGCACTGTGAGGGCGTCTTCACTCATCTCTACGTCTTCCTCCTCACACCTACAGCATAATAATAATAATAATAATAATAATAACATGTAATCAACATATAAAACGTTGATGGCGATCTTTGTCAGCACTGTGAGGGCGTCTTCACTCATCTCTACGTCTTCCTCCTCACACCTACAGCATAATAATAATAATAACAACATGTAATCAACATATAAAACGTTGATGCCGATCTTTGTCAGCATAGGGCGTCTTCACTCATCTCTACGTCTTCCTCCTCACACCTACAGCATAATAATAAATAACAACATGTAATCAACATATAAAACGTTGATGGCGATCTTTGTCAGCACTGTGAGGGCGTCTTCACTCATCTCTACGTCTTCCTCCTCACACCTACAGCATAATAATAATAATAACAACATGTAATCAACATATAAAACGTTGATGACGATCTTTGTTAGCACTGTGAGGGCGTCTTCACTCATCTCTACGTCTTCCTCCTCACACCTACAGCATAATAATAATAATAACAACATGTAATCAACATATAAAACGTTGATGGCGATCTTTGTCAGCACTGTGAGGGCGTCTTCACTCATCTCTAATCTTCCTCCTCACACCTACAGCATAATAATGCAACATGTAATCAACATATAAAACGTTGATGGCGATCTTTGTCAGCACTGTGAGGGCGTCTTCACTCATCTCTACGTCTTCCTCCTCACACCTACAGCATAATAATAATTAGCCAACATGTAATCAACATATAAAACGTTGATGCCGATCTTTGTCAGCACTGTGAGGGCGTCTTCACTCATCTCTATGTCTTCCTCCTCACATCTACAACATAATAAAAATCATAACAATATGCAATCAACATATAAAACCGATGATACTGGTCTTTGTTAGCACTGTGAGGGCATCGTCACTCATCTCTACGTCTTCCTCCTCACATCTACAGCATAATAATAATAATGAGGATCTGCAGGTGCAAAGTTCTCCTCACATGCTTTTTAATTAATGGGTTTGGAGTCCGGATGGACGGATGCCATGCAGCATGGAGTGGACGTCTTCCTCCTCAAAGCAAAAACAATACCGTATTTGACAATTGGTTAGCATTTGGCGACACTCATTCTTTCCCCAGACTGAGACCCCTGTAACCTTATAACATGAAAACTAATATCACACTGTCAGGGGTGCAACCTACACAAAATGAAAACAACCCTGAAATGACAATCTTTGGGCACTGTCAGGGGGTCACTCATGTCCCCCTGCAGCTGAAGTAATCAAAAACGGTCAAATTGATTTATCCTTAGTTGAAAGGTATTTTAGTTTGCTTTTTCCCACAATTTATACAAATCATCTCTATGTCTTCCTCCTCACATTAAACATGTTAAAAAAATAACAATAGCAATCAACACATAAAACCTTGATACTGGTCTTTGTGTGTGTGCAGTATGTGTCTGTCTGTGAACCGATTGTAAAGCGTTTTGTGTTTGATAAAAAGCATCTACTCATCTCTACGTCTTCCTCCTTCTACAACATATTAATATATGCAATCAACATATAAAACCTTGTGTCAGAGTGGTTAAGACATTTGCCTACCAAATCATAACAAATGCGTGACTGCAACCTTGATAGTGACCTGTGAGGGGTTTCAATCCCGGCCTGCTGCATTTACATCATCTTACAGAAAGTCCCTTCTAGTGTTCAGGTTCTTTGATACAATTTCAATCAAATCTGTCTTTTAAAACATACAAAGCACCATACATACATTTACCATTGCATCACTGCTTGTGAGAAAGCTTCTTCATAGAGTGTATAACAAGCCAGAAACTTTGTGCATGATGGAAATGTCATCAAACTACGGCCGGTTTGGGCAAGTTTGAATACACCAAGGCAACTTCCGGCCGGTCTGTCTTTGCCTGAATAAATGCAAGAGGGTTAACCCCTTTGCTGCCTGGCCCATGTCTACTACAGGCTGTGTGATGTCACTGGTGATGTCATAACTTCTGATGGAATGCTGGTTATTGACACAGTCCTACATAAGTCCTGGAATGCTGGATTTTGGCAAGAGGGTTAACCCCTTTGCTGCCTGGCCCATGTCTACTACAGGCTGTGTGATGTCATTGGTGATGTCATAGCTTCTGATGGAATGCTGGTTATTGACACAGTCCTACATAAGTCCTGGAATGCTGGATTTTGGCAAGAGGGTTAACCCCTTTAGCTGCTTTTGGCCCAATGTCTACTACAGGCTGTGTGATGTCATCTTGGTGATGTCATGTGCTTCTGTGATGTAAATGCTGTGTTATTATAAATATCAGTTCCTAAACATAAGTGGGATGTGAGGGGCCCCCAAACAAAACTGCGTGACAACATGCAACGTGAGTGACCCGGGTATCGTCTGCTGTATTTCAAACAAGTCCCTTTGTGTTCAGGTTCTTTGACATCAAATCTTTTTTAAAACATACAAAGCTCATACATACATTTACCATTGCATCACTGCTTGTGTCCAAGCTTCTTCATAGAGTGTGTGTTGGCAGAAACTTTGTGCATGATGGAAATCATCAAACTACGGCCGGTTTGGGCCTACACCAAGGCAACTTCCGGCCGGTCTGTCTTTGCCTGAATAAATGCAAGAGGGTTAACCCCATGGAACATGTCACTCAGGCTGTGTATGTCTTGGTGATGTCATAACATCTGATGGAATGCTGGTTTTGACACAGTCCTACATAAGTCCTGGAACTGGATTTTGGCAAGAGGGTTAAAAAGGCCCATGTCTACTACAGGCTGTGTGATGTCATTGGTGATGTCATAGCTTCTGATGGAATGCTGGTTATTGACACAGTCCTACATAAGTCCTGGAATGCTGGATTTTGGCAAGAGGGTTAACCCCTTTGCTGCCTGGCCCATGTCTACTACAGGCTGTGTGATGTCATTGGTGATGTCATAGCTTCTGATGGAATGCTGGTTATTGACACAGTCCTACATAAGTCCTGGAATGCTGGATTTTGGCAAGAGGGTTAACCCCTTTGCTGCCTGGCCCATGTCTACTACAGGCTTGTGTGATGTCACTGGTGATGTCATAGCTTCTGATGGAATGCTGGTTATTGACACAGTCCTACATAAGTCCTGGAATGCTGGATTTTGGCAAGAGGGTTAACCCCTTTGCTGCCTGGCCCATGTCTACTACAGGCTGTGTGATGTCATTGGTGATGTCATAGCTTCTGATGGAATGCTGGTTATTGACACAGTCCTACATAAGTCCTGGAATGCTGGATTTTGGCAAGAGGGTTAACCCCTTTGCTGCCTGGCCCATGTCTACTACAGGCTGTGTGATGTCATTGGTGATGTCATAGCTTCTGATGGAATGCTGGTTATTGACACAGTCCTACATAAGTCCTGGAATGCTGGTTATTGACACAGTCCTACACAAGTCCTGGAATGCTGGATTTTGGCTTAGGCAAGTGAGGAAAGGTATATATCTCCAGACGATTTTCTCAGATTGAGTCTAACAGGCCTCTTTTACATCTTGTATCGATAATGTATCCATTTGTCTCTGGCAATGAAGGGGTTAAGCGGTAAAATGAAGAGGTGTGTACTGACCTGATCTTGAGGATCTGTTTGATCTCTTTCTCATCGTAGGGCACAGTGGAGATGATGAGCAGTCTGTCCAGCAAGTCGAGGGGAACACCGTGAGGACTCTGGTACTGAGTGCCTCGAATCCTGCATTGTATATAATCAATACAATAATACATAAAACATGATGAGCAGTCTGTCCAGCAAGTCAAGGGGAACACTGTGAGGACTCTGGCACTGAGTGCCTCGAATCCTGCATTGTATATAATCAATACAATAATACATAAAACATGATGAGCAGTCTGTCCAGCAAGTCAAGGGGAACACTGTGAGGACTCTGGCACTGAGTGCCTCGAATCCTGCATTGTATATAATCAATACAATAATACATAAAACATGATGAGCAGTCTGTCCAGCAAGTCAAGGGGAACACTGTGAGGACTCTGGCACTGAGTGCCTCGAATCCTGCATTGTATATAATCAATACAATAATACATAAAACATGATGAGCAGTCTGTCCAGCAAGTCAAGGGGAACACTGTGAGGACTCTGGTACTGAGTGCCTCGAATCCTGCATTGTATATAATCAATACAATAATACATAAAACATGATGAGCAGTCTGTCCAGCAAGTCAAGGGGAACACTGTGAGGACTCCTGGCATTGTATATAATCAATAAAATAATTCACAAAAGATGACCGTGAGGACTCTGGAACTGAGTGCCTCGAATCCTGCGTGACACACTGGCATTGTATATAATCAATAAAATAATACATAAAAGATGACCGTGAGGACTCTGGAACTGAGTGCCTCGAATCCTGCGTGACACACAACCACTGGCATTGTATATAATCAATAAAATAATACATAAAAGATGACCGTGAGGACTCTGGAACCGAGTGCCTCGAATCCTGCGTGACACACAACCATTGGCATTGTATATAATCAATAAAATAATACATAAAAGATGACCGTGACACACAACCATTGGCATTGTATATAATCACTTAGATATTCTTCTTCTTGTGCATGCCTGCAACACGATCAAAGCCGCTCTTAGTGAGTACTGTCTTTTCCAGCTCAGTTTTAACAAAATTACTGGTTGATCCAAGTTTATTTCTCCTTTATAAATGGTGGTTACTTGCATTAAAACCGGAATCATTAGTCTCCTTGTTACTATCACAGTTAATAAAAACATATTGGGGCATTTCTGAGGATCGTGTAGGGCTCGTGTAGGGCCAATTTGTTCCCCACATTTTAATATTAAATAGACAGCACTGAAGGGGTTAACATTAAATGTTGCACTGACATAAAAAATAATAATAATTTTTTTTTTAATAAAAAAACCCCAAATCAATATAAAAAATAAATTAAAAAAAGTTTCACTGACCTGGTGATGCCTCTGTTGGTGGCCATGATGAGCACGGGGGCCATGTCTGTCTCCAGGGCACGGTTCAGGAAGGAGAAACACTCGATGTCCAGCATGTGGACCTCATCGATGAACAACACCTGAAACGATCATGATGATTATTGATGAACAACACCTGAAACGATCACCATGATTATTGATGAACACCTGAAACGATCATGATGATTATTGATGAACAACACCTGAAACTATCACCATGATTATTGATGAACAACACCTGAAACGATCATGATGATTATTGATGAACTACACCTGAAACGATCACCATGATTATTGATGAACAACACCTGAAACGATCATGATGATTATTGATGAACAACACCTGAAACGATCATGATGATTATTGATGAACAACACCTGAAACGATCATGATGATTATTGATGAACACCTGAAACGATCATGATGATTATTGATGAACAACACCTGAAACGATCATGATGATTATTGATGAACAACACCTGAAACGATCATGATGATTATTGATGAACAACACCTGAAACGATCACCATGATTATTGATGAACAACACCTGAAACGATCATGATGATTATTGATGAACAACACCTGAAACGATCATGATGATTATTGATGAACAACACCTGAAACGATCATGATGATTATTGATGAACAACACCTGAAACGATCATGATGATTATTGATGAACACCTGAAACGATCATGATGATTATTGATGAACAACACCTGAAACGATCACCATGATTATTGATGAACAACACCTGAAACGATCATGATGATTATTGATGAACAACACCTGAAACGATCACCATGATTATTGATGAACACCTGAAACGATCATGATGATTATTGATGAACAACACCTGAAACGATCATGATGATTATTGATGAACAACACCTGAAACGATCATGATGATTATTGATGAACAACACCTGAAACGAACGATCATGATTATTGATAAACAACACCTGAAACGATCATGATGATTATTGATGAACAACACCTGAAACGATCATGATGATTATTGATGAACACCTGAAACGATCATGATGATTATTGATGAACAACACCTGAAACGATCATGATGATTATTGATGAACAACACCTGAAACGATCATGATTATTGATAAACAACACCTGAAACGATCATGATGATTATTGATGAACAACACCTGAAATGATCACCATGATTATTGATGAACACCTGAAATGATCATGATGATTATTAATGAACAACACCTGAAACGATCATGATTATTGATGAACACCTGAGACTATCATGATGATTATTGATGAACAATAATAATAATAATAGTACATTTACATAGCGCTTTACCTCAGATGAGCCCAAAGCGCTTTACAATCAATTATTCAACAGACAACAAAAACAGCATTCAAGAGTGAACAACATCTGAAACGATCACCATGATTATTGATGAACAACACCTGAAACGATCATGATGATTATTGATGAACAACACCTGAAACGATCATGATGATTATTGATGAACAACACCTGAAACGATCATGATGATTATTGATGAACAACACCTGAAATGATCACGATGATTATTGATAAACAACACCTGAAACCATCACGATGATTATTGATAAACAACACCTGAAACCATCACGATGATTGTTGATAGAGGTTCAGGAAGGAGAAACACTCGATGTCCAACATGTGGACATCATTGATAAACAACACCTGAAACGATCACGATGATTGTTGATAGAGGTTCAGGAAGGAGAAACACTCGATGTCCAAAATGAGGCCTTTCCCTCCTCTCTCAGCATTTTGAACCGCTCCCTGACCTCTCCCTTCATAGTCAATAGAAAGACCTTCTCTCGTTTAAGACTGGACTTTGTATCTCTTACATAAAAACGGCCTCCATTAACCCTTTCACCGCCAGCCATATTTCAGCCAAAAATGTCCATTAAATGTACCTGGACAGAACAAAATCCATCAGCAGTATTGGGGATTATCCTGTGACATATATATAATATGGTCTAAACTATGACAATACTGAATAGGGTCTTTGGATAATAGACCCCAAAATTGATGCCTTTTAGTGACATAGGTGTTAAATCATTGTGATGCTAAAATGCGACTTTGGCAGTGAAAGGGTTAAAAGACTCCTCCGATTCAAGACCGATTTTTAGAAGTCTTAAAATAGATGTTTGACTGCACCACATAAAACACAGCGATAGATATCGCACTCACCCCAGGCACGATCTCAGCTTTGCCCTCCTCCCTCCACTCTGCGACCTTGGCGTCTGTTCCCTGACCTCTCACCATCATAAATACCAATTATAATCAGGCATGAAAACTACTGTTCCCAAAAAAAGAGGAGATTTTTTTAGACGAGAAATCCTTCCACCCAGATTTTCAGCTGACGTCAGAAGTTTTGTTGAGGGGGGGTGGAGACTATTTTTTTTTGGGGGGGGAGGGATTAATTTGTCCAAAAAAATGGAAACGGTGGAGCTGTTTTCATGCCTGATATTTCTTCTTCTTTTTCACCCATTCTTCGTGCACGGCTTGCTCTTCAGACGCCATTTTGGAAGTGATGACGTCGGGAGGAGGAGAAGGCGCGAAATGATGATCATGCCATTTAAAGACCCAGCATGCCGAGTTTTTATTCGATTTTCGATTTATTTATTTTTAGGCGGAGATTTTTTTTTAAGGCAGAGATTGGTCGATTTCGGAAAAAAATTATGCGGAGAAGGCGGAGAAAACGGAGATGTTTTCATGCCCGTATAATACTGTGTAAAACACATATGAACATTACTCACCCCAGGCACGATCTCAGCTTTCCCCTCCTCCCTCCACTCTGCGACCTTGGCGTTGATCTGTTCCCTGACCTCTCTCACCATCATAAATACCCATCATAATACTGTGTAAAACACACATGAACATTACTCACCCCAGGCACGATCTCAGCTTTGCCCTCCTCCCTCCACTCGGCGACCTTGGCGTTGATCTGTTCCCTGACCTCTCTCACCATCATAAATACCAATCATAATACTGTGTAAAACACACATGAACATTACTCACCCCAGGCACGATCTCAGCTTTCCCCTCCTCCCTCCACTCTGCGACCTTGGCGTTGATCTGTTCCCTGACCTCTCTCACCATCATAAATACCAATCATAATACTGTGTAAAACACACATGAACATTACTCACCCCAGGCACGATCTCAGCTTTCCCCTCCTCCCTCCACTCGGCGACCTTGGCGTTGATCTGTTCCCTGACCTCCGCCTTGATCTCGCCGGTGTCTCCACTGAACAGGGCCAGAAAGCCCTGGGTGCGGCTGTTGATCACGTCGATCTCGTGCAGCGTCACTGTGTGAACCACCTCTTTGCGCTTCTGGAGTTCACCCTCTGGGCACTGGACAAACTTGGTCTGAAACCAGATGCATTCAATCCAAATCACCATGAATTGAAAACAAATTCCTATCCACACAGTTTTAAAGCTTACTGAGTTTATTAACTTCTTATGATTCTGAAATGTTCTGTCCGATCATTGAAAAATGTCTTTAGAGTCATGCACACATATCAAATCCTATTCGAATACTTCACAGATCCAGACCTGCCACATTCTGAGAATAAAAAAGAGGAGCGAGAATCTAGGGGCTGGCACTGGCCCCCCAGTAAAATCCATTGCCACTTGGAAATGTGCGGCCTTCTCTTTTGTTCTTCAAACATGCAGTCTTTTTTGTCAGTTTGAGATCCATTTTAGAGTAAGAAATATTGACCATTGTCAATTTGAGATCCATTTTTGTGTAGCCCCTCACTGTCTCATGCTGACCCTTAGATGTCCATTAGCTGGTGATTTGAATGCATGCTCTTTGTTGTGAAATTGAGTGGAAAATGTATACAAGACAGATTTTAAAATATAGGAGCTGGGGAGGTTGCAAGAGGAGCTAGGAGCAATGCTCAACATATCTGAGCTGCTCCTCTGAAATCGGAGCAAGTGGCAGGTCTGCAGTTCTTTTTAAAGGAGATTTTCTCATCAATCGTGTGTACAGTCGTTGCATGAACCACCTTACACATTAGCAAGTCCCCTTCTGGGCACAGGGCTTCTGAAAACAGCCATGAAATCCTAGTGAGACAAAGTGAAAAATGAGATGCACACCCATAATTACCAAATCATTAATCCGTTCACTGCGCACACCACCGCTTTATGATTCAGTAAGGCTGTGTGCATATGTGACCCAGCACCACGAAAGGGACATTAAGTGTCAAACTGACCATTCTGAGAAAATTATACATCTTAAAACGTGTGTGTGTGTGTGTGTGTGTGTGTGTGTGTGTGTGTGTGAGAGAGAGAGAGTTTGTGTGTGTGTGTGTAAGAATATGAAGGAGGGGGGGGGGGGGGGGGGGGGGGTGTATGTAAGGGGTTGTTTTTAATATGAAATAATTTTAAGGCAATTGTAAAGCGCTTAAAGGTGAAGCGCTATATAAATTTTCTAAAATAAATAAATAAATAACTTCAGACAATTCTCTTTCTAATCATACAAGAACCATTGTATCTTTTTTCCGTTCCAGAGTTAGGAGTATTTAGTAGGGTGAGTATCGGTCATTTTGAGAAAGCATAGTCTAAAGTCTAGCCTAGCTGAAGAAAATGCATTGACCTACTCGTTTTAAAGCACTTATAAGACCACTTAGAGATTATCCATTACAGATACGAAAAATAAGATGTTAGAGAACACAAAAATACTCATAGCTCAAAATTGACCAAAAGATTTTTGACTTTACAAGCCTGTAAAAACCCATACGCAAAAACATCTGAAAGTAAGAAATATGAACGACTGGAAGAGTGTGCATATTACTGTGGTGCTGGGATCAAGTATGCACAAAGTCTGTACAGAAACCCATACGCAAAAACATCTGAAAGTAAGAAATATGAACGACTGGAAGAGTGTGCATATTACTGTGGTGCTGGGATCAAGTATGCACAAAGTCTGTACAGAAACCCATACGCAAAAACATCTGAAAGTAAGAAATATGAACGACTGGAAGAGTGTGCATATTACTGTGGTGCTGGGATCAAGTATGCACAAAGTCTGTACAGAAACCCATACGCAAAAACATCTGAAAGTAAGAAATATGAACGACTGGAAGAGTGTGCATATTACTCGCGGAATCCCATCCACATATTTCGTACTTTCTTTACTGTATTTGCGGATGAGCTATGCGCATGGATTTCCGCGTATATATGCACACGCTCTTACTCTGTGTCTGGGTATCGAAGCAGAAGGCACTTGCTCTGCGCACGAGCATGCATTAACACAAACAAAAATACATACATGCGCAGGTGCTTTGCATAGACAAGCTTACACACGGACGAATAAAAGGTAAGGAGGGTTTTCCTGATTTAAAAGCATAGTTAAACCGGTGTAGTACCTGGGGCCCCATGGCGTCATAATCCCTGGCTCTGGTGAAGGACCGTCCCAGTTTGGTGATTTTGCCAGACGCCTTGTCAATGGTCACTATGTCTCTGAAACAACACAGTACACAATAAATACGTGATCAATAGATAAAATGTAAACAGACATCGTCCGAGCTTGATGATTTTGCCTGACGCCTTGTCAATGGTCACTATGTCTCTGAAACAACACAGTACACAATAAATACGTGATCATCAACAGATAAAATGTAAACAGACGCCTTGTCAATGGTCACTATGTCTCTGAAACAACACAGTACACAATAAATACGTGATCATCAACAGATAAAATGTAAACAGACATCATCCCAGCTTGGTGATTTTGCCTGACGCCTTGTCAATGGTCAGTGTCTCTAAAATACCACAGCAAATAGCAATGAATAATTCATCACCAATAGATCAAATTTAAACAGACATCGTCTCAGTTTCGTGAGTTTGAGATGAATTAAAAACATTTACAGCCGGTTACGTCAAATTAAAACATTTAGGAACTACTCCTCCACTTTAGACACTATCTTCTTCTGCGTTCCCAGGTCATATGGCCATAATGGATCAGGTATGTGTGTGTCCAGTTTTCAGTTTTCACTGGTCTCCCTGCTGCATGCTGCCGACACATATTGGTTTCGGAGGAGCTCAAAGCAGAAAACTATTTGGAAGGTGTTTTAGAGAAAAAAAAGCAAGAGAATGGGCGAGTAGGTCAGAAAAATAGATCTATGATAGTATGAAAAGTCAGTCAGAGTGATAGATCAGAGGAAGTTGCTAGCACAAAACTTCCAGAAGGTTGGGGAACTACTTGTACATAAAGATCCCCTAGTAGCCCCACAGGGAGAGACTCGTGAAGGGGGCGCGGTCGTCCAGCTCCCTGTATGGAGGCACGAGGCATCCACCCACTGCCCTAGTGACTATCACTTTGCCTAGTCACTATCACTTTGGTGAGCCAATAAAATACACAAGGTAAACACTGACCCAGCCTGCACTTTCTCCTTGGTGAGCGACTCGATCATCTTCTGTCCCAGGTCGTAAATCGTCTCCATCTCTGTCGTCTTCAGGGTCAGCTTGCCCACTTTGGCCCCCTGGGAAGACATTGCAGCGACATTGTAGTAACATGCCATCACAATAAGGGCGTCCACATTAGATTCACAGCAACATGGTAGTAACATGCCATCACAATAAGGGCCTGTCCACATTAGATTCACAGCAACATGGTAGTAACATGCCATCACAATAAGGGCCTGTCCACATTAGATTCGCAGCGACATACTAGTAACATGCCATCACAATAAGGGCGTCCACATTAGATTCACAGCAACATGGTAGTAACATGCCATCACAATAAGGGCCTGTCCACATTAGATTCACAGCAACATGGTAGTAACATGCCATCACAATAAGGGCCTGTCCACATTAGATTCGCAGTCCGCAAGTTCTGTACCGAAACCCCATTCGCTTACATACGAAATAGGCGGACGTGGAAACTCATCCGCTTATTTCTGATATATAAGTGAAAATGGTTTCCGTACGGAACTTGCGGAATCCGGATCTAATGTGGACAGGCCCTAAGGCATAATTAACCCACTCAGGACAAATGAGCAGGATCAGGCTCATGAGTTTTCAAAAGGTTTTGATTTCTGGCGAATAACCAGCTTAATTACAGTCACGTTACAATCTATTTTTAGTTTGCTTTGACCTTTTCCTTTCTTGGAATCAACCAACCACTGAAGACTTTACTTTCCGTTCTTGGCTGTATGGGTTTCAAAGATGGGGCTTTGAAGAATTCCTTCTTTCTATGTGCAAGCTGTTTCCTTCAACAGGAAACGAGCGAACAAGGTATGGAATCTGATATTTCACTTTCGATTAGCCCCTAATTCTTCATCACTTATATTTGGCGACCAGTTTTCAAACCTATCGAATGTCCTGTCCTTAAGCGTTGTAAGGGGAAGCAACCGGCCAGAGACGAGTGAGTTAAATCAGGGAGTGTCATCCAGCAGGTCTTGATTTGGGGAGATCACAAAACTCTTACTTCATACATTTCAGCGAGGGTTTCCTCGAATAGTAGATACAATCTTTTCTTCATCAAAATTAATAAAAGTATTGTAATCTAAAAGAATGCCATAGTAGATAAGTCTTTTCTTCATCAAAATTAATGGTGTATTGTAATCTGAAAAAATGTCAGGCTACCAGTAATCTATTATTGCAATGGTAGGGATTACTAAATAGTCTGGTAAAAAAAAAATCCCTTTATCTAAAAAACAACACCAACATCAAAATCCAGAAACTTCTGTACTGCTGATTTCGAAGTCTGCAACCTGACAAACCAGGGTGTGGCTGCGAGTTGGGACTGGGAATGAACAGCGTGGAAGCAGCGCCCCTGTACGACCAAGAAGATGGGACAGGAAGGAAAAAAAAATCCAAACAGTTTGAGAACTAAAATGCCTATAGTTGTGCCGACTACAGACAAACTAAACAAAGTGACAAAGTACTCACGGTGCCGGTGGCCGGGCGGTCGATCTGGATTTCCACCACCTCTCCCTCTATGATCTCTGTCTCCTCCCTGAGACAAACAAGGAATCATCGTCATCATCATCGTCGTCATCATCCTCCTCCTCCTCCTCATCAACATTATCATCATCATCATCATCATCATCAAGCCAGAATTCCATGTGCGCAATTTTAAAGGCGAAAATCGACGGCGATAATTGCCCGCGATTACATTTTATCGCCACCAACAGTAATGTCATTCTGTACACCCATAGGCGCGATAATCGCGAGCAGTCAGTCGAAAATCGCTCGCAATTTTATTTTATCGCCTGGTGGGGCGAAAAAATATTTTTGTCACCGTCAAAAATAGTCTGAAAATCGGCGGAACTAAAACATCACGCCATTTTTTCAGCGAGCATAGCTTCCAAAAGTGTGGAGAAACTTGTGATACTGGTGGAAAACGTTGCTTGCAATTCCATAGGCGCGATCAGGTTTCTTAGCGCGATGTTTGAATAGCGCCATCGAAAATCGCCAGTGATCTTAGCGCCAATGGAATTGCAAGCAACTTTTTTCGTCGGTGTCGAAAGTCGCAGGCGATTTAAGCCAGCAAAAATAGCGCATATGGAATTTTAGCTCGACCGTTATCCTCAAACCAGGGATACTTAGTTTTAACAAGTCATAGGCTCTGACAATGACAAAAGGTTTTTTCTTTTAATTAAAGCACTTTTCTGCAAGAACATACCTTGTAACATGCCTTTAATGCTTTAGCCTTTAACACCATTTCTTTCTTTCTTTATTTTGCTGTGGCAGCAGTAGGCCACCTAACCAAACAAACTTGCAAACTCAGCTACAGCTACCATAGATTTTGTGGAAAATGAAAGTCATTTCCTCGTGAGCATGCACACAAAAAGGGAACCACACACACACATATACATACTCTCTCACCATTTCTCCTCTTTTCTCTCACTCTCAGAGGTGCCCAGATTTCAGAACCATTGGCCCTCATTCTGAGCGCAAGGTACTTGTATTGTTTACTGAACTAGGAGTTTAAAAACACAAACTTCTTCATCGATCGCTCAGACAGTTTCCTGTCCATTATGAGCGTAGATGCGTCATGCTGCCATTAGGTGCTTAACTAAGAAATAGTTAGCCCCAGCATGTCCAACTTCGACTGCAGAAATGTTTTTGCTAAGACTAAGAGTTTCTTAAAAAAAGGCAGGAGAATGGACCAGTAAGGCAGAAAGAAAATAGATGACACTGAACCAAAGGAAAAGGCAGTCAAAGAGAGTGACAGATTAGAGGAAGTTACGAGCACAGAACTTCCAGAAAGTGGGAAAACTATTTGTTCAGTATCCCCACGGAAAAAGAAAAAGGAACTTCAAATTTGAGATAGCAAGGCCACTCACTTGATGCGCACGCCGATGGATTTACGGAAGGCCTGTGTGAGGGCCTCAGTCTTTCCCATCTCCAGGGAGAAAACCTCGCTGCCTGCGATGCTGGTGAACGGCGTGTCTGATCCCAGAGCTTGGGCCATGCCTGTTATCATCATCATTGTCATCATCATCATCACCTCACTGCCTGCGATGCTGGTGAATGGCGTGTCTGAACTCAACACCTGAACCATGTCTATTATCATCATTGTTCATATCATCATCATCATCATGAGATTCATAAAATTACAATCATCACCATGGTCATCATCATTATCATCATCATCACTATCATTCATGGATTTTGTGTCCCAGAAGGAAGAACGGAGCAGTATCGTAGCTCCTTCTTAGTCAAGACTGCCACGGAGTGGAACCAACTGAGTGAGGCTACTGTCACCGCAGGCTCCGTCAGCGCATTTTCATCAGCGCTGACCAGATCACCATCTGAACCTGCGTCTACTGACCACTAGACCATTAGATGTTTTTTGCTTGCTTCAGGAAGTGGGGCCTGGGCCCTTCTGGCTGAACTGGGGGGTTTAATGGTCTTAACCCAGGGTAAGCAGTAGGTCTTTCTCCTTTCTATCTTTTTCTTTTAATCCTAATAAGGAATGTGCCCTCCTAGTTCCGTCATGTCTATCGTCAGAAGTGTCGTCAGCGACATATACTACCAGATACAGATGTGCATCATCCTTATCATCATGATTGTTTTGATGCTTCCCACTTTCAAGGAGAAGCCACGCTATTTGCAGTGCTAGTAGCACCAGTAAGGAGGATGCCTGAGCCGCATCTATTATCATCATCATCTTTATCATCATGTTCTATTCTTCTTCTTCCCTTCCCTTCATTCCGTGAGAAGTCATCGGGGCACCACAGTGAAGTCTTCACCAACTTCCTCCAGCTCTGTCGGTCGTGAGCCAGAGTCTGGGTTTCTGCGAATGATTTTGCTGTCCATTCTGCGATGTTGTCAGACCATCGTTTCTTTGGTCTTCCCCTCCGTCTCCCTCCCTCAACAGTTCCCTGGAGCATCATTTTGGCAAGGCCGTTGGATCTTGTTACATGGCCATACCAGCGTAGCTTTCTTTTCTTTACTGATGTCAGCAGATCTTCATATGGTCCAATGTGCTGTCTGATGGTTTGGCGCACTTGTTAATAGGTGATATGCTCTGTGTATCTGATATTAAGCAACTTACGAAAGCATCTCATTTCTATAGCTTGGATTCTTCTTTCCAGATCTGCTGTGAATTTTTTGCTATACATGACAAAGAGAAAAAAGACAGGTCTCTCACACAAGAATTTTTTAAATACAAGTAAAATTATCAATACAAAGATATCATTGGTGCCACATCAAAGTTCTAATACAGCTCACAAAATGTTGCTCTACACGACAAAGAGAAAAAAGACAGACCTGTAAAAAATAAAAGAACAGGTCTTACACAAGAATGTTTTTAACTCTGCAATACAAGCGAAATTATCAATACAAAATTGAAGATTAGATATTATTGGTGCCACATCAAAAAGCACTATACTCCTCATATCTTCAGTTCTATGACTTAGGACAACAGAAAACAGTCCCCAGACAGACATTTCATCAATTACACAATATCATGGATACTCCCGGGAAATTTCAAAAATCCTGCAAGGGGACAGCCCCGGCGAAGAGCAGGGGCAGCGCACACACCCTTTGAATATAGCGATAGGATTGCAGGGGTTTTTTGTGTGTGTTTGTGGCAGCTAGGCAGTTCAGGACATCCTGAAAGGAGCAGCATCCATGCAATACCGTAAACACACACTGACCCATAGCGATGGCTCTTTTGTTTCAATCAGCCCTCTAGACTGGTACAAATGCTACATTCCTTTGAATATAGCAAATGCTTATATAGGCACTTTTTAACATTAAAACATGAAAACAGCTGTACAATTGTGACCTTGTCTTACAATGCATCTTTAACATTTGAAAACAGCTCAATCCAGGGACAGACACACTGCATGTGATTCGTGTGTGTGTGAAAACAGCTCAATCCAGGGACAGACACACTGCATGTGATTCGATCCCATTGTGACCTTGTCTTACAATGCATCTTTAACATTAAAACATCATAATCCGGCAGACGCCGGCTCTTAGGCAGTTCAGGACATACTGCATGTGAGAGGAGGAGCCTCCCTGCAATATTGCTGTAAAGCCACACACTGACCCATAGCGATGGCATGCATCTTTAACATTAAAACATCAAAACAGCTCCCGGGCTGTCCGGCAATCAGCACTGCTCTGCCAGACGACTGCATGTGATTCGATCCCCTCCTGTGCACACACATTCGATCCCATTGTGACCTTGTCTTACAATGCATCTTTAACATCAAATCAGACAAAACTTGTTTTCCCAAGGGTTTTTGTTTCTTGCTGATTCGATCCCATTGTGACCTTGTCTTACAATGCATCTTTAACATTAAACCTTTCACCGCCAGCCAGGGACAGACACACTGCATGTGATTCGATCCCATTGTGACCTTGTCTTACAATGCATCTTTAACATTAAAACATCAAAACATCAATCCTGACAGTGCATGTGATTCGATCCCATTGTGACCTTGTCTTACAATGTGAAAACACAATCCAGGGACAGACACACTGCATATCCCATTGTGACCTTGTCTTACAAATCCATAAGATCCCATTGTGACCTTGTCAAAACAGCTCAATCCAGGGACAGACACACTGCATCCTTACTTAACATTAAAACCCAGCTCAATCCAGGGACAGACAACTAAGACAACAATGCATCTTTAACATTAAAACATCAAAACAGCTCAATCCAGGGACAGACACACATGCATGTGATTAAATCACTGTTGTGCTAAAACGACTTGTCTTACAATGCATCTTTAACATTAAAACATGAAAACAGCTCAATCCAGGGACAGACACACTGCATGTGATTCGATCCCATTGTGACCTTGTCTGCGAGTTGTGATTCACATTAAATACTTCTGTCTTAGTCTAAAAATAATTCTACTATTTTCACTCACTATACTCCAGTAGACCCTAATACACAAATCAAATCAAATGTCTGATACAAAAATATATTTCATGAGATTTGTGTATGGGGGGGGACAACAAATATAGTGAACATAACTAGTAGGATTTCATCAGATTCATTTGATTTACACAGTAGAATTTCATGAGAATCATGCCTCACACATGTCACAAACGGACTGCATTGGGATCGAACTGCATGAAGCGTGTCTGCCCCCGTAAACAGGTTTCCCCCACATTCCAACAGACATTTCTGATAATGACACTACAAAGCAAGGAAATACTTGAGCTAACGAAAACAACGACATGCACGCGGCATGAGTTACGTACCTTGATAATCTCCAGGATGATGCCGGCGGCCCGCCGCGCCTCCTGCTGTCCCACCATGCCTTGCGACGTCTGCCGCGCCTCCAGGGCATCGTCAAGGCCAAGGCCGCGGATGTGGGAGTGGGCCCTTGGGGAAAAGAAAACACCACAGTTGGCCAATGAACAGCATTCATTGTAACATCAAAATGCTTAATGCGTTGATAGTTGTCCCCTTATTACCAATTATAATATCTCCACAGCATCTTCAAAGCAAAGGCTGCGGATGTGGGAGCAGGCCCCTGCGGAAGGGAAACGTCACAGTTGGCCAATGAACAGCATTTACTGTAATGTCAAAACGCTTAACCCTTTCACCGCCAACGTCGCATTTATGCACAATGTTTTAACACCCATGTCACTAAAAGGCATCAAATCAGGATCTGTTATCCAAATACCCTATTCTCTTAATTTAGGGAGGTAAGGATAGGCCTTACTTTAAATATGTCACAGAGGAATTCCCAATATTACAGACAGATTTTGTTCTCTACCCAGGTAAGCTTAATGGAAATTTTTAGCTAAAAAATGGCTGGCGATGAAAGGGTTAATGCGCTGATACAGTGATAGTTTTCCCCTTATTACCAATTATAATCAGATCTCCACAGCATCTTCAAAGCAAAGGCCGCGGATGTGGGAGTGGGCCCCTGTGAAGGGAAAACATCACAGTTGGCAAATGAACAGCATTTCGACGTTATCAGTGCTGAACAGCATTTATGATAACGTCGAAATGCTTCATTCGCTGTAACACCCCCACAGTATTGTCAAGGCAATGGTTGCAGATATCGAGGCAGGTAACAGGACAATGCGCAACAGGAAGCATATGAACTGAGCAGACAGTGGCATTGGCCTACTGGGTTCATAAAAATGATTAACATCTCTCAAGTTAATACATCATTCTGTACAAATTATTTTTAAAAATAACATAAAAAGGCTCTCTCTACACTAAGGCCGGGTTCACATTAGACGCGTAAGTTCCGTACGGAAAACCCTAAGTAAGTGGAAGAAAGGACACGTGCGCAAATCTTTTCCCTCCTTTCTTTCACTTATTTATGGATTGCGCACGGGTTTCCGCATGGAATATCCGCTTATGTGTGTACACGGCGTTAGTCTCATTGCTTTTATAACAGTCATTACAGGAATTAACATGATATGGACATATCTGATTTCAAAATAAAACAAAACATAACTGTTATAAGGTCCCTTTGTTTCATGTTATAAACAAATGAGCAAACAAAAGCACATGCATCATGTATGTGTGCATAGTTTTTGCCAGGTGACATGTCTGACGTGAACTTTTAATGCATTGAACTCCAGCTAAAATCAATGTTTTACATGTTACAAATACAATGATAAAATAAATCCGGACTCATTAGTTTTGCTAAACAACAGCATTCTGGGACTTCTCATCAATAAGTCCCGATTCAATGACAATATTTTTACTTTATTCATGATTAACCTGTATATGAATTAATTATCAATATTTTTAATACCAAAAAAATATTTGTATTTTGTACCAAAGTTGAATACAATGTACTTTAAAGTCAATGACTCACCAATCCGTTCGATCTTGGTAACTTCACGTACCTCTTGAACCTTTTCTGCAGTTGGCTGTGAATAAGATCAACAAAATGAACATGCAACAAACAGGCACACAAGTGTAAAGTGACATTATTTATTCACAAGCAGGGGCGGATCAATTCATTTAGAGGTGGGGGGTCAAGTTTTTTCATAAAAAGTGAAAGGGGGGTGGGTTCGGGAGGGGGGAAGCATTTTCATATCTGAAGAACCCAAGTCGTCCTCTCCTGACATGATGACAAGAAAAGAGACCAAAGATACGAAAAGACATCGGAAGACACCAGAACACACTAAAAAATACTGAAAGACAGCGGTATTTTGAGCGTGCCTTTATCAAAAAATTTCCGATTTTAAAAAATTGTTTTGTTTTTAGCCGAGGTGGGGGGGTCAAATTACCCCCCCCCCCCCCCACCTAGATCCGCCTCTGACAAGAGACATAACAAAACAGCCAGATATTTCGGTGAATGAGTCTTTATCAACATAGACACACAAGTAAACAGCAAACAGCAAAGATCTATATAGCAAAAAAACAATACTTCCCCTCTGCAATCCAATCTGTGAACTGAATGGAACAAAAATCTGTGAAATTAACATTTGAAATTAATCATTTAATGATTTCCAGTTTTAAACTGAATTCCATTCTTTAGCACTGTTGACACAATTCAAATTTAACAAAATTCAAGGAATAATTTATATGGCATTTTTGTCTCATGGTATGACCGGACTGATCAAGAAAAAAAAAGAAAAAAAAAAGTAATCATTCTTACAAACAATTGGCAAATTTGATATGAATTACTACTAATAGAGTACTAGCAATCCATATAAATTATACTAAATGTAAATATTAACTCTCTGTGTGTATGCGCACACGTATACATGTGTGCGTGTGTGTGTGTGTGTGTGTGCGTGTGCGTGCGTGTTTGGTATTTTAGTATCCCAGTCAAACTCATAGACTGATAGAGACTTGTGTTTTCTTGTGAATTCTGATAAATTCAGGTTGTTCCCACCTGGAGAGAATGTGCCATGAGCGCAGTGCCACCTTTTTTTTCTTGAGGGGTGACGGAATGACGAGGGTGTGGGGGTGGACTTGGAAACTTAGCTATCAATTTGGTCATACCAGGCAGCAGGATTTACCAACTTTTAAGTGCCGTAGGATTTTTACATGCATAAAGTGCACAGGGTGAGACAAGCTTTAAATTAAACCCACAGCCGGCATAAAGCTTTGAAGTTAGGCATGCGCCATCATTTGAATCGCTGTTCCTGACGACGGTTCAAGTTTCAACCTTTCTTTTTTCCCCGTTGTGCGAGCCACTGCGAGGCAGAACTTTTCTGACTAGTGAGACCCAATCCATGGGATCGGTTGTTATGCCTTAAAACTACATCCTCATTTGAAGGACTCGACCTTCAGTTCAATTCAGATCACCATCCAGAAGGACATCAGCTGGGACTTGCATATTGAGGCCATAACAACAAAGGCAAACAGAATGCTGGGCTTTCTGTGACGTAATCTGAAGATCTGCTCATCAGAACTGAGGGAGAAAGCATACCTGAACCTTGTCAGACCCCTGCTTGAATACGCCAGTTCCGTGTGGGACCCCCACACTCAGAGGAACGTGGACAAAATCGAGGCTATACAGAGAAGGGCGGCTCGCTTCGTGTTAAACCGCTACCACAACACCTCCAGTGACACTGACATGCTTTCTCAGTTAGGATGGCCCACAGTTGAGCACCGCAGAAAGTCTACCAGGCTTACAATGCTTTACAAACTCTTGAACAGCATTGTCAAAGTCGACAACACCAGACTGAAGTCAGCTTTAACTTGCCTAAGAGGAGGACACAGCCGGCAACTATCCACCATCCAGTGCCGGACTGAATACAGGAGAAGTTCTTTCTTCCCGCGCACCATCAAAGACTGGAACTCGTTACCTGAGGAGGCTGTGTCTGCCTCTTCAGCCGGCTCCAGACATGTTTACACAAGTCTTGAGTAGTCTGGATAACTGACATGAGTAGTTTGGGCTAAAAATGTGTAGTTTTATTCATTAAACCATCAAACAATGTTCACTGAAAATGAGTAATTAGAGCATTTTTTTCAATTCTGAAGAGTAGTATCAGAGGTCCAAATTGAATTGAGTAGAGAAACTAGAAATAGAATGCTACTCAAAAAGAGTAAACAGGTCTGCGGCTCGTTCTAGTCCTCCATCAAGATGTAAATTCCCCCCATCCCCCCCCCCCCCCCCCCCCCCCCCCCCCCCCCCCCCCCCCCCCCCCCTAGTTTAGGTGTTCCTGCCGACTCAGCATCATGTCGGGGGCTCGATCAGCGAGACCCGACTGGCTGGGTCATCTTCGTAGAGTAGGTTTTTGTTTTATTTTGTCTCTTTTTGATGCCTGACTTCAAACCTCGACCGCATGTAGTATCATAAAATCAAACTGATGATTAGGGATGCTCAACGGTAGAAGAAGAAGATTTTCCTGTTGAACTAGAAAGAAAGGGCAAGGCCCAGATTCTAAGCTGGGTCACTCATGAATGCATAGCAATCATCTCAAACCACTCTCCCTCACTGTTTGTGTGTGTCACTGTCAGTGTGTGTGTGTGTGTGTGTGTGTGTGTGTGTGTGTGTAATTAATCAATAAACTTTTCAAAATATATATGTATAGTGTAGGTACGTAGACTTCCGGGATTTTTTCAATTGTGACGTAATCATCTAATGAATGGACTCGATAAACCCAAATAAATGAGAATATTTGAGGGTGCTCATCGGTCTCTTCGGCAAAAAATTTATCTACCTGTATTAATGCTTGAATATTAACCAAAATAAACAAAACGAGTGTCTTACTGATCGATTGAGTCGATCTTCCAAGTCTAGAACGACATCGGCAGAGTTCACTTTAACCCAGCAACTTTGCGCTCATTTCATGAAGTGTTCGGATTATAACTAAAGCACTCGCACTGACGCGCTTTAAAACAGGTGTACATTTGCCATCGAAGCGTCTATATTTGCTATCCTCGAAAAAATATTGGTTGTATTTTCTTTTCAGGACCGACCGCTTTGAGTGTTGCCGTTCTCAAAACGGTCCGTCCGTTTTTCGATAACGGGAGTTACTTCCCTTCAGCATGAGCTGCGAGGTCAGGGTCAAGGTCGAAGCGAACAATGCGCAAACCTACCGACTCAGTGACTACAAAACGATTCTTGCCTGTTCTATGCCAATTTAAGTGCTAAATCTCAAACTATTTTGTTTTATTTGATTCAATGCTGTAAATGTGAGTGTAAAATGTGTTTTTGAAACGTCAAAATTCTTTAACAGTTTAGAACACTGTGTACTATTAATCGGTGAATTGATTAGATAGCATGGGAATAAAGACGTATTTATTGACGTCATTACTGAATACGTCAAACTTTGTCAAATTGATGCGTCATAAGCTGCCATTAAAATGTCAAAAGAAGGGGCTTTGGTCGAGTCAAAGTTTATTTCATGCAAAAACAAAATATATGAGCTACTTTTCTACAAAAAAATAGACACAATTTTTCTACAGACAGCCCACTATATCTGTGAGTACTTTTAAAACAAAAGAATCGAATTCTGTCCCGTTTCCAATTATGTTGATTGTTGGAAGAAAGCTGTCACAACATTTTCTAATGGACACATGTATGAAAAAATAAATAAATACCCTGGAAAATTGTACCCACTTTTGAAAATTAGAAACAGAAAATGCATATTTACTGCGAGTTAACTATTTGTCTCTCTTTTTATCATAACTACTATGATATTGGCTTACAATTTTTTTCTTCTTCTCCTACCTATAACTATAAGTGGCAATGAAGAAATTGACAATGACATAAGATCACAGATCAGAAATGGCCCTCAATTGCAATCTTTATCTTTACTTTTGCATTAAAATAAAAATGACATCAATACACATTTCTGTATATCTTTTTAAGTCAATAATGTTCTGTCAGTAGTCTTAGATTTTCTACTCCATTCTGGAATCCAAGGCAACATGAACGCACACGCTTTTTTCTGGCACTTTCTGTAACGAACTACTCCCATTTTCTTCGCTCAAAACCTAAATCAGACGAAATTTCAGACAAATAACCAGCTGAATTTAAATCACAATAAATTACGCAAACAATGAAAATGAAATTACGGTTAAAATAAGACAGTTTGTTGTAAAAGTAACCATTTTTCCCCCCTCACTGAAGTTCAAACAAGCATGCTTACCGCCGCCATTGTATCGAATTTGTGTGTCTCGGTGTGCCACTTCCGGTTTTCAGGAAGAAGCCTGCAATTATGCGCAAAGCCCAGTGCAGCATTGTTTGACTAGGCTAGGGGCACATACCCACACTACTGCCGACTACTTCTTCTACCGTTGAGTAGAAAGAGATAGATAGATATAGTGACAGAGAGAGAGAGAGGGACAGAGAGACTAAAATACAGAGAGAGAGAAAAAGAGAGAGAGGCAGAGAGAAAGAAACAGAGACAAATAGGTAGACAGACAGAGACACATAGAGAAAGAGAGAGAGATGGAGACAGAAAGAGAGAGAGTCAGAGTCAGAGACATACAGAAAGAGAAAGATTATAGAAAGAGACACAGAGAGAAAGAGAGAGAGACAGTGACACAGAGATAGAAAGACAGTGAGAGAGACTGAAATACATAGAAAGAAGGGTAAGCATTAGCACAGCAAGATGGCGGATTTCGCCATCCCCTTTCTACCGCGAGCCGTGTCTTTCCTTCCACGCAGCGAGATGAAAATTATTTTTACGTCCTCTCGGTCATAGACACATATGGGACATTTGTAAATTTATACAAAGATGGTGGGAACAATACTGGCTGCAATGCCCGGAGGCAGTGCAATACCAGTAAAGTCCCGAGTTTTTAACAACGTAGATAGGTGTAGCAGTAACCACGCCTCGGTTAAACCTCTTCTTCTTCTTCTT